>JAOYNC020104732.1:0-33714 GCA_025802115.2 Bertia moriformis
GGCGGCGCTGGCGGCGCCGGCCCGGGGACGGCCCGGGCTGCCAACCCCAAACGCCAGAACAAGAACGAAAAGTACGGGTTCGGTGGGAAGAAGCGGCACGCCAAGTCTGGGGATGCCGTCAGCTCCGGCGACCTGACCGGCTTCAGCACCCGAAAGATGAAGGGCGGGGTTGTGAACAAGGGAGCCGGCGGCCGCGGCCGCGCGCCGTCCAAGCCGCAGAGGCTGGGGAAGAGCAGGCGGAAGGGCACGTCCAGGGGGTAGTCCAGGGGTCATGGCCTAGGGCGGCCAGGTTGGCAGGTCGGCAGGTCGGCAGCCAGTCGGGTGCACATTAGCTACACGGGTACTGGAAATGAAGATGGTTTGGCAGGCACACATGCGCACGCGGTGGCCGTGGGGAAACGGAAGCCGGCTCTGTTTTAGTCACGTGCTATGTATTGGCCAACCTCAGAATGGTGATGGGAGAAATCCGATTCCTCATCTTGCAAGCTAAATTTTGGGTCTATACAGGCGAGCAACGACAGCATCGCCCCTCCCTCAGTCGGTCTATCTTGGTTTCTTGGCCGGGTTATGCGGCGAGCAGCTGCCAGAGCATGATCCGTTCCTCGGACGCCATATCAAGCACGTCGTGGCCAGTTTGCGAGACGGCCAGCTATAGCATCAACGGGTCGGCGTGTCGTCTGCCAGGGGAGCCTGCTGGGCAGCCATCATTCCCAGGGTCGGATACGGAGTAGCTCCAGGAGCCATGTGGTGGTGGCCGGCCTGGTAGTGGACGTAGTCGTGGGCCTGGACCTGGACCTGGACCTGGATGTGGACGTGGTCGTATCCGTGGTCGTACCCCTGGTGGTACCCGTGGTTGTACCCATGGTCGGAGAAGTTGACGTGGACGTGGACGTAGTAGTCATTAGCGTCTCGGGGTGCAGCGAAGGATGCGGTCATGGTGGCGATCGGTGCGGACATGGTGGCGATGGACGCGGACGCGGGTTCAGGATTGGTGGCGAATGGACATGGTCGTGGCCGCAGCAGGTTGTGGCGTCGGCGGGCGCGGTGCTGAATAGACGTGGCCGTGGCAGAGGCAGTGGACGTGGACGTGGACGTGGACATGGACGTAGATGTAGATGTGGACGTGGATGTGGATGTGGACGGGGATGTGAATGTGGACGTGGACGCGGCCGTGGTCCTAATCCTGATCGTGGTCGTGGCCTTCTTCGCTCCTGTCGCTGATCGCCATCAGCTAGATGATAGCCGCCAAGCTAGCAAGCAGCCGAGCCGGACGGGGCCGCCTCGCCATGTCTTGTCTTTGACATGTGACCGCCGAGGCCTGCGTCCCGAGCCGAGAACAAAGTCGGAGTTCTCGTCGGAACCGGCAGTCGATTGCATATCTCGTTGTATTTAGTGCTGCGAATTTGATGGACCTGTCCTTTGATGCCCGCGACCCCCTCTTCCTCATGCCATGCATGCATTCATTCAAACCCATCATTGTGTCCATATCAAGATCCGCCGAGTCCCGCCTGCTACTTCTTGCCCCCCGCCCCACCGGAGCACTCCCCCCGCCCACTCTCCTGGATCTGGCCACACCCAGCAAGTCACTTGACCCCCTTCACAGACAAGGATCTCCGACACCTCCCCCAGCCGCACAAGTGTCGCCCCATCCCCCGCCCCCCTAGGTACGCATCTAGATTTCGGTGCCGGTCCTGGGGCGTCGCCCACCTCCCCATCATCTCGCCAGTGCCCATCCAATCCGCCATCATCATCAACCCACCAGGCTGCCCCGGAGCGGCGAACCCAGCGAGCGACCGCGGTCAAGCTGCGGCGAGAAGCGAAGCAGAGACCTGCCCCAATCCATCAAAACATGTTGACTTGGCGGAACAATGGCTTCGAGGGATCGAGGGATCGAGGAAGCGAGCGCGCGTATCCGGTTCGGTCGTGGTCGGAATAAGGAGCCGAGTCGCGGTGCTGGTCCCCCTCCAGGTTGCTCTCCCAGCCTGCGGTCGCCACCAGCCGCCAAATTAACATTATTATAACCCCCTCCAGCTCTCGACCAAGTTGAACGGATTTCCGGGAAGCGGACCGTGCGAGCGAACGCGTGCCCATACCCTATCCTCACTGCGAGGCCGAAACACACCAGTGCCGGTGGAAGGCCCACGCATTCTTTTGGCACTCCTTGCTGCAGTACTTGGTCCTTCGGCAACGCCTGCACTTGGCAAACTGTCGAGTAAACTCTTCCCACTTTCCGCACTGGTAGTAAGCACACTGACGGATGCCCCCTCGAGTATCGTCCTTCCGACAGAGATTCCGCATCACCACCCCGGCCCAGTACTGCATATCGGGCGTGTGGTGCCGGACCGTGAACTTCTCCACCAGCGGAAAGATGTTGAAGTCGTTGGGCAGGAGATACTCTTCCGCCCGCTTCGCCGCCTCCAGCTCGTCCGCCGGCGTCTCGACCCCGTCAAGCAAGCACAGCTCCTTCCCGATCCGGAGCTTGGGAGCCAGATGACACTTCTGGAAGTACGACCGGAGCCCGCAGTACTTGGACACATACGCGAGCAGCTGCAGCGACATGAGCACATCTTCGTCGCGCGGCATCACCGCCATGATTTCCGAGGCCGGCAGGTGGTGCCGGTCCAGCAGCAGACGGGAGATCGCGCCGGTCGCTGCGATAGGCTGCGGCGGAGAGACGATGGCCGGCCGGGCCGGCGAGAGGCCCAGGGCCGGAACCGGCGTCTGGTTGGCCGCGTTGATGCTGCCGTCCATCGGCCCGTTCACCCGATGGGTGATGTTGAACGCGCCCGTGTCCTGGGTCTCGGATGCGGTCGGCGTGTTGAGCTCGAGCGTGGTCTCGGCCAGGATGCTGTCGCCCTCCCCCATCGCGATGTCGTCCTGGATATCTACCGCGGTCTCGATCCCGGCCGTGGTCGCCAGGTCTCCTTCCGGCGTGTGGTCGGACGGTAGCCCATCGCCACTGAGATCGTCCGATTCCGCCGTCGAGCTCTGATGCCGGATCGACGGTCGGCGTCTCGGCCGAGCCGCCGAGGCGAGTATCGATGCCGGCCTGACGGTCGGAGACTGAGCCTGGCCCGGCGGCAGGGGGGTGGTCGGAGATGCCGGCTGCGAGACGAGCCCCGGGTGGCCGGCCGGAGTCAGCCCGTCCGGCCGCACCGCCGGGCCATCGACCTGGTCGGTCGGAAGCATCGCCACCGCAAGGGTCTGAAGCGCCATCCGGGTCGAGATGGCCGGGTAAGCGGGCGCCAGGTGCCCATCCGCACTCCGGAAAGGGCCAGCCGGCCGGGAGGCCGACACGCCTGACTGCTCCGGAGCACCCGAGCCCGCCAGGTGTTGCTCCTGCTGCTGCTGACCAGCCGAGGCCAGCTCGGACAAGGCGTGAGCTTCCGCCGCGGCAAAGGGTCCCCCCCCATAGGTGGCGGATACATCGATCGACGCCGGCGGGGCCTGCCTTCGGGAGGACCTCTGGTCGGGCTCGGTCGGGACTGGTCGGTTGCCGAAGGAAGACGCCGTCCTGGCCAACCGAGGGTCGGGTCGATGATTCGAGGGCAAGCCTGGCTGAAGCGACTGGTACTGTTGCGGCTGCTGCTGCTGCGGCTGTTGCGGCTGCTGGGCCAAGGAACCGGGAGGCTGCTGAGCCCTGGCCTGCTTCTGCCTGGCATCGTCGCTGCTGCTGCTGCCGCTGCCGGCGGCTCCCACGCTAGGGCCGCTGCTGTCCCTGACCCTCTCCATCACCCGGTTGTAGTTGTCCAGGATGGTTGCGATGACAGGAACCATATCGGCCTCGACGACCCGGGTCCGCACCGTCTCGGTGCCGCGAACCCCTATGTTGACCACGCACTGGAACGCCAGGTTCCACTTCCACATGCCCATCATGTCCTTGCTCCGGCCCTGCTTCAGCATGCACACCAGCCGCTCGATCCCGCCATCCACCGTGAGGATATCCCGGATACGAGCCGACGACGTGGTGAGGTAGGCCAGATGATTTAGGGAATTGACAAGGGGAAGCGTGGACGTGCAGTCGAGCGCGCGACGGTCATAGAGCGCCGTGGTGATGCCCACCGACGCCTTGTTGACGTTGGGGATGCTGAAGTTGACTTCCCTCATCCTTTCGACTTATACTGACCGACACTCAAACGTTCGAAATCGACAACGGTGCAAACGCCGGACCCAACCGCAACAGTGGAGTGGATTTTTTTTGCCTCAAAAAGTCGCTGTCGGGGGGGAAGAGAGGGGGGGGTTATTCTGAGGACTCTGCCCCTAATAAGTAAGGTCCAGTATGCCAGCCACTCAACAATACCCCAATGTCAATTCCCGCGGGCGGGGGGGGAGGGGGTGGAGAGGGAGGAAGGGGGGAGGGGGGCGGCCACACCCGGGTCGCAGGGAGGCAGACGGTGGCAGGGCGAGAGCGGACAGATGAGAACAGGGTGTTTCAAAATTGTGTATTTTTCTAGCAAGAAGAGATGATGAAGGAACCGGGATTCGGATTTCCGCTCGAGCCAAGTCAAGTTGCGTCGAGTCAAGCCGAGTCAAGCCAAGTCAGGTCGGGCTGGGTTGGGTTGGGTTCATCAGGCGGCTCATCAGGCGGTGGCGACTACTGTCGGCTCGGCGTCGGCGTGTGGTCAGCGGCCCGCCTGTAAGGGTATCGATTTCCGATCTCTGCTCAGCAAAGGATGATGGCGGCGAGCAATGGCGACAGAAGCGGGGGAGAGCGAGAGAGAGGGGGGACCGCGGCCGACTGGACTGGGCGAGGGGGCGGCCGATCGAAGCGGTCAAGTCGGAGACGGAGAGAGTGCCTGCGGAGATTCTGGGTTCCGGCTGATGGTTGAGAAGGGATGGAGAGGAGCTCGTCGAGGATGGGGGTGATGGGGGGGATCAATAGAACCTATTTGGACGGGGGGGGGGGCAGAGGGTGATGAAGAAGAAGAAGAAGAAGAAGAGGAGAGGCGCAGATTCAGAGGGGCGAAAAGAGGCGGGCTGTTTCAGACGACAGGGCTGGGGGGCGGCAGGCGGCCCCTGGTCGTTGATTTGTCCAGAGCGCGCCAGCCCGGGGTCAGCAGTCAGCATTAGGCGGCCTTCCCGACGACGACGGATGGGTGGGTGATAAGGACCTGCATAACATCATTCCGGCTAATTCATGATGCCGCAGAGCAGAGGATAATGTGAGATTTCTTCCTGGCCCGATTCGAGCCTCTCCCCTTTCCCTTGCCGAGTCGTCTGGACCCTGGCTCGATCCTGGCCGGACCCTGCTGGTGCGCGCCCAGGCAGTAAGAAAGAAACGCAACGGGCATGGCCGGAAAGCCGGAAACGTTGGAGACGACTCGGCCAAGGGTCAAGGTCGCCCTCGGACCTCGGGTCCAGTATCGGTGCGCTATTCTTGGAACCTAGCGGACTCGCGCACGGCCGGGGTAGGCCGGTGGCGGTGGGGGGCGGGGGACATGAGTCGTTGTCCTGAGCTAACCAACTTGCAGCGGTGGATACCAGGCTTGCAGAGTCCGAGCGGTCGGGTGGCGGTCCTCAGAGCGCTGAAGCACGTTCAAACGGCCATGCACCACAGACTCCAGCCTAAACTCTATTCCCAGAGTCTATTTGGCCAGCCAGCCAGCCTTGCCTGCCGGGCTCGCCACTATCAGCACGGCTGCGCATAGAGGGAATCAGCCGTATATGATTAAACAATCCGTCAATCGCCGCTTATCTTGGCATGGCGGAAATATTTCATCCCGACCCAGGCGACCACCACCCACACCCACGCCATTATGCAGGACAGAATCAGCAGTGCCGGATAGTACCCGACGATCGGCAGGGTCGCGTCGTCCTCGAGCTCGGGCGGCGCGTACGGGGTCGTGCCGACATCCCAGGCCCAGCTCCACGCCCCGAGGCAGGACCCCATCCCGATGACGAACACGAACCAGGTCACCACCAGGACGATCCAGCCCCACCATTCGGTGTCAGAGTAGTCCCAGTCGGGCTCGTCCGGCGGCATGGCGTCGGACGAGATGCCGCAGTATGAAAGCGGCGACTTGGCGCGCGGAGCCGACCGGCGATGCTGCACCACCGACGGGCCGCGATAAAGGAGATATGGACCGGTCTCGGCGGATTTGGCCGTGGCTGGCAGCGGCGCCGCCGGCGGGGGCGGCAGGGGCGGGGGGGGCGGGGGGGGCGCGTTTTTCGGAACGCGCGGCAGGTCTTCCTCGTCTGTAGTCGAGACGTACCGCAGCTCGGACTGGACGAAGGGTGACGTTGCTCCGCGGGGCGCCGTGGGGAATGGTCGGCCGGCCGGGTCCGCGGGACTCGCAGCGCGCGGAGTGGCGGCAGCGAGGGGGCTGCTCTCCTCATCGCGGCTGGCGCAAGCTGTGGTCGACGAGACCGGCCGTGCTCCGTCGTTCCCGTGCGAGGTATCGATGGCGAGGGTGGCGGGCCTGCTCTCGCCGCGCCTCTCTCGCTGCGCGCCGCGGCCGAGCAGCGCCACCTTCCTCAGCGAACCCTTGCGCTGCCGGCCCGGCTTCCCCGTGATCGGGGCAGGCGGCTGGTCCGCAAGTGAGGCCGAATCCTGCCGCGGATTGCTGCTGCTGCTGGCGCCGCCGCCCGAGGACGGGGGTCGGAACAATGGGAACTTGGAGAGCATGCCGGCGCCTGGAAGGTGTCTCTTGACTCCTGCGCCGTCGCCGCTCGAGCTGGGTTTGTGGGGGTGCGGCTCCATTCGGACCACATGCTATTATAGTTGCCCGCGTCTCTATCAGGATCAATTATGCCCCTACCGTGCCGGCACTGCCGCTGAAGGTTGGGAGTCTGGTGCCGATTGTCTCGTCCCCTGCATTTTGCGGCGGCCCCGAAGGAGCTGCTGCTGCTGCTGCTGCTGCGTGGGGGGTCTGGGTCTGAGACCCCCTGTCTTAGTAATCTCCCTTGCACGACCCCTACCGCGATATCCCTGGGATGTCGAGGACGGGTCATTTTGCCATTAGGGTGAAGTAGGTGGTGCCCGTGCAGTCTTCCGGTCATTGGGCGTCCTCTTGAAAATACCGGGCGAGGAATAGGGAATCCAGACACCCACCCTGACGACGACAGATCCGAGTCCGATCAGATCGTCCCTGGAGCCACAGCCACAGCCCCATCTTCCCATCTTACTCTGATGTGGTTCGCCGCCCTCCCCCGCCGCCGCCGCGAAACAAGACTTATTGGATGGAGTCTAGTTCTGCCCCAGCGGCCGCCGGCTCGGGCCCGATAGTTGGCTATCCCAAGCCGGGAGGAGCTCAATATGCTGCCGCCGCCGCCCCCTCCACATACCCATCGCCGGGCCCGATAGCTGGCCATCCCACCCAGTATGCCGTCTCCTCCGCATGCCCGTCGCCGGGCCCGAATCCGCGTACCGTCCTCTCGCCCGTCCTGCCCGGCCCTGGCTGGCCAACTTCGACCACGAGCATCGTCCTCTCGCCCGTCCTGCCCGGTCCCGACTGGCCGACCCCGAATTCACCCCGCTTCCCTCTTGCCAGCCAGTCTCAGTATCTCTCCCCTCGCTCCCCGAACCTCTGGAGAAGCGATGGCCCGCCCGCCCGCGCCACCACCTCCCCTACAAACCCCTTCAACTTCCAAACGCAGATAATATTGCCATCACCAGCCAAGCCGGTCAGTCAGTCCCTACCTCGGTCCCAGCCCCAGTCCCAGTCCCAGCCCCGGTCCCAGTCCCAGCCCCAGTCCCAGCCCCAGTCCCAGTCCCAGTCCCAGTCCCAGCTCCGTCCCCAGTCAGACTCGGCCCCGCCTAACTCGTCGTCCCGTGTTTCCTCCCCCCCAGACCGTCGGACAGCGTCGCGGCCACCGGTACAAGCACAGCAGCATCTCGACCCAGCACCAGATCTTCCAGCCGCCCCCGCCGCGGCCCCCGCCCGTCCTGCCGGCCTCCCTGCCCATCCCGACCATCCGCGAGGCCTGGAAGAGCATGCACAATGACCAGAGACTCCGGCTGTACTGGTGTCTCTGCCATCTGGCCGTCGCCGTCTTCGTCTTCTTCCGGTCAGAGGGCTCCCTGGCCATGACCGCTCTCTCGCACCTCGCCTTCTTCGACGCCGGCAGCGCCGCCGTCTGCGTCGCGGTCGACGTGCTCGGCAACTTTGAGGTCTGGCGCCGGAGCAGCATCAGGCATCCGTTCGGGCTCGAGCGTGCCGAGGTGCTCTCCGGCTTCGCCATGTCCATCTTCCTCCTGTTCGGGGGCTTTGACCTCGTCTCCCACGGCCTCAAGCATGTCCTCGCCGCCATGGACGGCGGCGGCCCCGCCTCTGCGCAGCAGCACCATAACCATCACAGCCACCACCATGCCGCCGGCACGGCCGGATGCATGACGCCCGGCGCCCTCAACTGGCCCGCCCTGTCTGCCATCCTGGCCACCCTCCTGTCCGCATACGGGCTCAGAAACCACACCCGGATATCCAGGGTGATGCGGGTCTCGTACCTGTCCTCCCTGCCCAGTATCCTGTCCAACCCAATCCACTTCCTTACCCTCTCCTTTTCTTCTATCCTCCTCCTACTGCCGCTTCTCTACATCACCCACCACCTATGGCTGGACCGTCTGATATGTGGCGTCATCGCCCTTGCCATGTTCTCGCTGGGGTTCCGGCTGGCCTTTGCCCAGGCCCTCATGCTTCTCATGTCGTACGGCGATGGGCGCGGGGCCGATGCCGTGGCCCGAGTGATACGGGAGATTGAGTCCGAGCCCACGATCACGAGCCTGGAGGACGCCAAGCTCTGGCGAGTCCACTACAGCCTCGGAATGGCCAATTTTCGCGTCAGCGTGTCCAGGCACTCTGATGACGCGTCGCTGAGCCGACTTCGGGGCCGCATAGCCGGTCTCGTGCAGAAGAGGCTCGGCGAGGGCTACGGATACGGGAGAGGCCTGCGGTGGGAGGTGACAGTAGAGACAGTTATAGAGTCCGGGCCGGAAATCACAGCCCATCATTAGGGGGGGCATGAGCAGCTCCCGGCTGCGGGGCAGCGGCAGCACGATAGATAATATACATCCTAGTCGGTATGCGATGATACAAGATACCGCAGCATCTCACCTAGCAAGCCAGATCTTGCTCCGTTTCTGCTCGAGATGGGAGTTTATAATTGATTCTTCCAAAAAAGGCCCATGTAATCCCCCCTGCCGTCCCCGGGCGTGCACGAAGGGAGTGAGGCCGGCATGATATGGCCTGGGGTGCAAGCCGATCCGGTCTCAGGATATGGGAGAGCTTGCGGACCCTTGACCAAGTTAACCGACGTTGCTACCAGTAAAGCTAGACCGATCCAAAAAGAAGCGAGCCCGAGCCGCGAAACATAAAAGAAGAAAAAAGGTATAGCATCTTCGTCGTCTCAGAACAGCCCCCACCGTCCTCGCTGCTTCTCCTCCTTGCGGCCGCCCCCCTTCCTGGTCCGGTCGCGCTCCCTCCCCTCCAGCTGCCTGAGGCTCTCCATCTTCTCCAGCGCGAGCTCGAGAAGTTCCTTGCGCCGGATCACCTCCAGGTGGCGCCGGATCTTGGGGTCCTCCCTGGCGAACTTCTCAACCTCCTCGTCGGAGAGATGGCGGCCCAGTCGAAGATCGAGCTCTCGGGGGAAGTTGTAGTAGAACTCGGAGAGCAGCTCGACATTCAGGAACAGGACTGCTGTCGAGGCGAGCTTGGTGGCCGCCGCTCCGAGAAATACCTCGGGACAGTAGTATTTATTCTTCTGGCTGGCGCACTGCTTGGACTTGACCGCCATCATCCGCATGTTGATGATGTCGGATCGGTCGCGGAGGAACACGGCCTCGCGGCCTGTGTTGTTGTCGCTCCATGTTAGCAGCCAGGTGGGGTACGGCCAGGCCGGACAGAAAGAAAACAACATGGGCGTGGCATACCCTTGGCTAGAAGAGCGGCACTGAAGCCGCCAGCGCCACTCCGATGGTCCCCCTCGATCAGCACTTCTCCCCGCCTCGCCTTGTCGACAAACGTCATGACTTCCTTCAGCTTTCGGCGCCCGCCCACTGACGCCTCGAGCTGCTTGAGGGCGCCCTCGCAGTCCACCATCTCCTTCTTGAGCACGCCAACGACATGGTCCCGGTCCTGGGTCCACTCCCGGTCCTCAAGCTCGATCTCGAACTTGTACGGCTTGATGCAGTTCTCCACCTGGTCGCTAGTGCTGTAGAACCTCTCGTTGAGGATGGTGGCCGCCGCGTCGGTTATGGCCTTCTGCGCGAACGGGTGGTTCGCAAACGTCGATGCGTGGATCAGGGACTCGATATGGGACTGGATCGAGGTCGCCACAATCGTCGTGGCCAGGCGGCCGACCCCCAGCTTGGTCAAGGACGAGACCGAGGCGTCCAGCTGCCGATGCCAGTAGAGGGAGTCCGGGTCGGCCTTGGAGAGATCGGCCAGGCTGTCGGGCTCCGGCTTGACCTCGGCGAGGTCCTGGATCGGCTTGTTCCAGTACCGTGCCGCCAAAAGGTCGAGCACCCTCTGGTCAAGCTCGGATTTCAGCAGACGGTGCATCTCCGGCCGGCCAAATGCCTCGGCGAACTGCTTGAACGAGTGTTTGAAGGCATCCAGGCTCTCGGCCAGGTAGGATTCTGCCGAGAGCGGACGGTCGTTATACTGCACCTTGAACTCGTATGTCGCCTCCTCCAGTTCTTGCTTGATCGCGTCGCTGGTGGTCTGGAGGCCGGCCGACATGGTCTGCTCCAGTACATGCATCAGCTTCTTCCGCAGAATCGGGGTTCCCACGCTGACTTCGGCATCGGTACCGAACTCGTGCGGATGCGACGAGAAGAAAGACTCCTCGTTCTTCACAATTGCCGAAGTGAGGTCCGACGGGCCTTTCTTGAACAAGCTCTGGGCCGGCGCCTTGGCGACGACGCCGACGTAGCCCAGCCTCAGCGGGTACGCAGTGTCGGTGAGGATGGCAGACCCGCGAGAGGGCTCGACGAGGTCCATCTTGGTCACGACGCCAATCGTCCGCTCCCCGCGAGGATCTACCCTCCGGCTCGCCCGCAGGGCAGCCGAGTTGGCCAGGTCGACATCGGCCGCAGAGATGGCCAGGATTACATTCGGCGCCTGGATGTACTTGTCGCACAGCTCGGTAATCTTCTGCTTGAGCTCCAGCGGCTGGTGCTGGCTCACAACCTGGATGTATCCGGGCAGATCGATCAGGGACAGGTCCGGGACGTTGGGGGAGTAGATGGTCAGGTGAATCGGGTCGTCGGACACGCACTCGGCATCCGAAACCGCCAGGTTGAGCTCCGTCAGGGTTTTCTGGATCATGGAAAAGTCCGTGACCCGGCGCAGGCCCAGGTTCGGAAACTCGCCATATGCCGGTCCGTCTGCCGTGTTGACCAGGGTAAGCTCGATCGGCCTGCGCGTCACCATGTTGGTGCCCTTGGGGAGGAACTCGTGCCCGACGAGCGCCTCCAACACTGAGCTCTTGCCGGATGACTGCGATCCGATCACGACAATGGCCGGGAGAGACAGGGTGCTGGACTGGCCGATCCTCTGCAGAATATTCCTTATCTCGATCATCTTTCTGGTGAGCACCATCATCTGGTCATCCTTCGCGGCAGCGGTGGGGTCTTGGTCGCCTTCGGAGCCCGACTGCGAGTAGGCGGCCGCGGCGGCGGCTCCAGCTCCAACGGCGACCGGCGCCCTGGCTTGGTTCGGTTCCCCGTCCTCTTGGCCGTGGTTCCGGTCCTTGCCCTTGCCTTTCCGAGGGCCCCCCGATCGATTCTTGTCCCCGCCGCTGAACATGTCGCCGACCCAACCAGGCATTTCCAGCTTCTCCTTGGTACTCTCCCATCCCTTCATGGTCTGGCCGGCCACGTCGGCCAACCCAGTATAGAGCGTCCCGGCGGCTTCGGCGACTCCGTCTCTGGTGTTGGTCACCACCCCCCAGGCGTAGGTCCCCGCCTCTGAGTGGAGGGAACGGCCCGTCAGCGGGCTGTACTTGATAGCGGTGTGGTCTGACCAGACAGGAGGAGGGGGTAGGCGTACGCATAGCCTGGTACTGGACCCAGGCGAACCCTCCGACCGCCAGTCCGCCCAGCATGGCCGGTATCCTCGCGAACTTGAGCATGAGCCTGGGGAGAAACCTGGCGAAGCTGGAGGCATTCCGGACCATGACAGCATTGTGAAAGGAGTTGCCCTGGTACCAGGTGCGCCCGCGAATCAGGGCATCGTGTCGGAGGAGCCCTCCGGCCATGAGACGGTGATGCTCGCGAACAGATCGGATCGCGGCGCGACGCGTCACGGGCCGGAGGGCCGCGGCTGTCAGCCGGTATGACATGACGGTGCCTTTATCGATGGAAATCGACAGCGTGGGGAGGCCAAGGGGAGAGATGATGGTCCCGCATCCGGGTAGCGGCGAGATCGTGGCGGGCGGCGACCGGAAGCTGATACTGGATTCTGAACCGAACACTGACTGAGCGCACTGGCGGCCTGGCGGGGGGGGGATGAAACTGGGATCCCATTCAGCCCCGCCTTCGCCCGAGTCGGCAGAGATGCGGGTCGTACGCCCCAGCCCTTGGACTTGAGCACCGGCACCTGCCACCAGCCGGGCCAGCTCCCAATTTGCCGGCCTTATCGATAACCACAGCCCCGCTGGCTCGGCAGGTAATTTTATTTCATTCCTCTGCAATAGCTCACCCAGCCCACCCAGATACGACGACTACCACCTCTGGACAGACGAAATGGGTGCCCCAAAACGTTCCGGAAAAGGTCGTCTCGACCACTATTACAAGCTAGCGAAAGAGAAGGGCTTGTGAGAGATCCAGAACCCCCAATATGCGGTTTGCAAAGCTAATATACATGCGCCTGCTGCAGCCGAGCAAGAAGCGCCTTCAAGTTGATACAGTATAGAAACCATGTCACCGCTGGCCAGCAGCTCTTCTTTTTCCTGTTTTCCTGTACTGATCTCCCCAATTCTAGGATCAATCGAAAGTACAACTTTCTTCAAGGCACCAAGGTCCTCATAGACCTGTGTGCCGCACCTGGGGTTTGTGCCGCGTCCCTACCCCCACCTGCGCCCACGGCAAGATTACTGATAGCTCACACGTATCTTGCTCCCATCTCTCCAGGGCTGGCTGCAAGTCGCCGCCGAAACGCTTCCTCCCGACAGCCTGATCATAGGCGTCGACCTTGTCCCGATCAAGCCTATCCCAAGGGTCATCACTATAGCCGGCGACATCACGACGGATAAATGCCGGGCCGCGATTCGACAGCACCTCAAGACATGGAAGGCAGACACCGTGCTCCACGACGGCTCCCCCCACGTCGGCTCCGCATGGCTCCAGGATTCGTTCAACCAGGCTGAGCTTGTGCTGGAGTCCCTCCGGCTGGCAACCGACTTTCTGATCGAAGGCGGCACCTTCGTCACCAAGATCTTCCGGTCGAAGGACTACAATCCCTTGCTCTGGGTCTTCAACCAGCTGTTTGCCACTGTCGAGGCGACCAAGCCCCCCTCGAGCCGGAATGTCTCGGCGGAAATCTTTGTCATCTGCAGGGGCTTCAAGGCTCCGAAACGGATCGATCCTCGCTTCTTGGACCCTCGCGCTGTCTTTGCCGAGCTCGACGGGCCGGCTCCGAATAACGAGGCCAAGATCTACAAGCCCGAGACGAAGAAGCGGAAGCGAGATGGCTACGAAGAGGGCGAATATCTCCAGTTCAAGGAGATTCCCGCCAGCGAATTCATCCACGCAACCGACCCGATCGCCGTTCTCGCCAACCACAATCGGTTCACGTTCACTCAGCCGGCCAACGGTGACGTGGCGCTGGCGGCTCTGGACAGGCTGCCCGAGACCACGACGGATATCCGAGCCAGATGTGCTGACCTGAAGGTCCTCGGTCGAGGGGATTTCAAAGCCCTCCTCAAGTGGAGGCTTCGAGTCCGCGATCTGTTTGGACTGGCTTCCGTGTCCACGCCGGCCCGCCCCCTGTCCGAGCAGGTTGCCACCGAAGAGGAGGCTGTTGAGGTCGAGCCGATGGACGAGGAGTTGAGAATCGTACAGGAACTGCAGGAACTGCGAGAGCGAGACAGCGCCAAGAAAAAAAAGGAGAGGCGCCGGGAGAATGAGCGGAAACAGAAAGACATCATCCGGATGCAGATGGGCATGACGGCACCGATGGATATCGCCAAAGAGCAGTCCCTGTTCGCCCATGGAGGCGAGGGCACCATGTTTGGGATCAAGGCCCTCGGCCAGGCCGGCCAGGACGGCGCGCTCAACAAGATCGCCAGGGGCAAGATGGCCATCATCAAGGAGTCCGACCCGAAGGATGGCGGCGCCGCCGAGTTTGCGGTCTCGGCCCCGTCCGACCATCTGGATGCGGCCGATGATGATGGGGACCGGCTGGAAGAAAGCCTGGACTCTATGTACGAAAACTACAAGACCAAGAAGGCCGAGGTCGACGCAAAATACCGCGCCAAGCGGGCGCGCGAGGAGCACGACGATGATGACTGGGAGGGCCTCTCTGTCAGCGATGGACCCGGGAGCGATATCGACCTTGATCTGGAGATGGACGACAGCGATGGGACCGATGATGATGACGACGCTGACGGGCCCACGCCAAGACAGGCGCAGACCGCCAGCAAAGACGGCCTGTCGCGTAAGGCTCAAGGATTTTTCGACCAGGACATCTTCAGGGAAATCCCCGGGCTTGACCAAGCCTTGGCGGGGCTCGAGGTTGAACCTGTAGTTCAGCAGCAGCAGCAACAGCCTCCGTCCAAATCCGAGGTCCCGACAGAAACTGCCCCAACGGCGACCAGGAAAAGGCCCGACTCTGATATGGACGTGACGGAAGAAAGGAACGACGAGGAGGATGGCTGGGAAGATGAACCGAGGAGAGCGGATGGGCATTTCGGTACGTACAGCCGGATTGGTTCGACTGAGCGGTCGGATAATACTGATTCTTGCCTACATAGACATCGACCTCGTCACTGCCGAGGCCATGACACTTGCTCAATCCTTGGCGTCTGGAGAGAAGACCCGTCATGATGTGGTCGACGACGGCTTCAACAAGCATGCATTCCGTGATCGCGACGGGCTGCCGGACTGGTTCGTTGATGACGAAAAGCAGCACGACAAGCCGCACAAGCCGATCACGAAGGCGGCCTCCGCCGCGATTCAGGAGAAGCTCAGAGCCCTGAACGCCAGGCCGATCAAGAAGGTCAGGGAAGCCAAGGCGCGGAAGAAGTTCAAGATGGCCCAGAAGCTGGAGAAGCTGAGAAAGAAGTCCGACGTACTGGCGAGCGACGAAGGCATGACGGAGAAGGAAAAGGCCGCCAGCATCTCCAAGCTACTGAGGAAGGCGGCGAAGAAGAAGCCTCGGCAGCCGGCGCAACTGGTCATCGCCAAGGGAATCAACAAGGGGGTGAGGGGACGTCCGTCGGGAGTGGCCAAGGGCCGGCGGTACAAGCTCGTGGACGCGAGGATGAAGAAGGATTTGAGGGCGCAGAAGAGGATTGCCAAGAGGAAGTAGGGCGTGTGGCTACTACAGCTCCTGGATACTACACAACGTACATTGCGTTGAGCCTTATAAGCCATGTGTTGGGACTAGAAGGATATTCCGTAGGGAAAACATGTTCGTGGTTGTGCGGTTGCGGTCCGAGAAAACGGCAGTCAGTCTCTGGCCGAACAGTATGATGAGCCCCTGGACAGATGAAGAGTCGCCCCAGTGGAGGCGCTCTCGTGGCGGCCCCGTGTGGACAGCTTTGGTGGGTGGGCGGCTCTAGTGGCTGATCATGGGATGGAACATGTGGGCGGCTTCAGTGCAGTCGCCCAGTGGCGACTGCGGCGGCCCAGCGACGAGCTTGGTGGGTTGGATGGCCCCGGTTGCTAAACCAGGCTGAGCCCTTGAGACTGGCCACTAAATCCATCCGAGCCGCTCGAGCTGACCACTAAACCGGCCCACCAATGCCTGGATTGCCGGTGAGATTGGCCGGCATGATGTCCGGCCACGCGATGCTGGCGGGCTACATTTGCAAAGGGGTGGCAGCAAAATGGCGGACGTCAAGGGCACAAGCCGGGAGGATCCTATCTTCCTGGCCACCGACTGCAGCTTTGGTAAACTCCATCGTAGCTTGAAGACTGTTGATTCATAGAAAGACCTCTGGTTTCCCATGGGGCTCACCCGGGCGCTGCCAGCTGTCAGCTTGCTGGCGGCCGGGCATGGGGTTCTGATTAGCCTCGGAGGGGACAATACACAGAACCTACACTCCCATCATTTCCCATACATCGATAGAGAAGGCCATTCCCGATTTTATATCTCATACCACAGTACTGCTCACTCGCCGATTTCCCACGTCAACATCGACCATGGAACCGGTGCAATCACCAGCCGACCTGTCCAGCCTTATCCAAACCTACAACGAGCTCAATCCATCCACCATCCAAGAGCTCAACTCGGAGCCAACTCCCCTCGAGTTCATGCGTTTCGTAGCCAAGAATACGCCTTTTGTAGCTCGCGGCGCTGCCAAGGACTGGCGAGCAACCAAGACCTGGACACGGTCCACTCTGGAGCAGAAGCTGGGAGGCCAGACCGTCAACGTTGCCGTGACTCCTGATGGGTGACTGATCATCGCCCCGATAAGAAGAAGAGCATGTAGGGGGGGGAAGATCCGAGGCTCGCTGACCATCTTGTCAGCCGCGCCGATGCACCGGCCAGGCTGCCGGACGGGACGATCGTCTTTGCGCAGCCACACGTCGAATCCCAGCCGTTCTCGGAGTTTATGAGATTTTCGGTTCAGACCGGCGGAGGAGGTGAGGTCCGATATGCGCAGTCTCGTAAGTTTAGGCGAGGCAGGCGGCAGGGTAGGGGGGCTGGTAATCACACCAGGCAGAAAACGACAACGTCCGGGATGAGTATCAGCCACTGCTGCCCGACATCCAGCGAGACATTACGTTCGCGAGGATCGCCCTGCAGAGGCGGCCCGACGCCGTCAACCTGTGGATCGGCACCACGCGCTCGGTCACCGCCATGCATCGGGACAACTACGAGAACATCTACGTCCAGATCCTGGGCCGCAAGCACTTCGTCCTGCTGCCGGCGCTGTGTCAGCCGTGCGTGAAGGAGAGGTTCCTGCCGCAGGCGACCTATGTCCGTGGCCCAGCCGACACTCTGCACTTGGTTCTCGACGTGCCTCCCAAGAGTGTGCCGTTTCCGCTGTGGGACGCCGATGCGCCTCTGGCCAATGCCACTTGCTACTCAGCCCTGGCCGAGCCGGTGCGCGTGACCCTGGAGCCGGGCGATATGCTCTACCTCCCTTCTATGTGGTAGGCGGCGCGACCCCCCCAGCCCCTCACTTGGTAGATCGGCAACCCGAGTCGGCGGCTAAGGAGGAGATCAAGGTATCACAAGGTTTCGCAATCCTGTGCCGAAGGCGAGATCGTGGTGGCGGCAAACTACTGGTTCGAGCCCGATTTACTACTACGACCTTGCGCTCGGGCTTGATTAACGGCGAGATACAGGTACGACATGGAATTCAGCGGGCCACTGTATCCTCTATGTGACATGATTCGAAACATGACTCTGGCAGGCCAGCCCCAAGGCCCGCTAGAGGCGGCGAAGATGGCCGGGAACGACAACGAGCCACTGGAAGACGGACAACAACAGGCTGCAGGTGGGTCGACCGGCAGGCAGGTAGTATGTGGGCAGGTGGCAGGTAGGCAGGTAGGCTGTTGATGAAAAGTCGGTATGTTGTCTGCTCTCGCTACTATACTATGGTACAATGTACAATGTCCAGATGAGGCGCTCTCTCCTGGGGCCGATCCCCACTGATTACATGGCGGGGCAGGATTGCGCCTGCCGTGCCGCCAGCCCCCCCCATGCCAGGCCTGAGGTCTTCACAGCCGACAGCAATCCACTATAGGCCCATCACGCTCTTTGCATTCCCCCACGCCGTCTGGCGATCAGCTGCCATCGGAGCACCCACGCACTGGGTAATGTAGTCGTTGTACCCGTTGTCGCTTCCCGACTGGAGCTCCGCCTTGACCTGGTCGCTGCACTGGGTGCTGTAGAACCAGGGGCCGGAGCCGAAGTTGTAATCGTTGGTGGTCACGAGAGCCAGCACCTTGCGCTTCTGATCGGCGCTCAGACCACTGCTCCCGGAGGTGATCTGCTTCACCTTGCCGGCCAGCTCGGGGAACGACTGGGCATACTGCAGGTTGAACTCGGGAGACTGCATGTTGGCGGTGCCCTGGCCGGCGTTGGCGTCGTCGCTGTTCGCCTCGGACCGGTACTGGAAGTTGTTGCTCTCCACCGACATGAGCGCCAGGAGCGCCGCCTTCTCGCCCGCCGCCTTGATGTTGTACTTCTCAAACGCGGCCTGGATCAGCGGCGCGGCAACGGCAGCAGTGACGCACTGGCTGGGGTATTGGGCGCCGGAGCAGTCCCCGCTGGACGGGGCAAACTTGAGGAGAAGGGCGGCCGTGATGGCGGTGGGGTCCTTGGCCGCATCCGCCGCATCCTCAGTCGCCGGTGCGCTCCCCTGTGCGGGGGAAGCCGGCACGGCCGAGGTCGACGGGGCTGACGTTGTGACAGAGGAGGTCGGCTGGGGTGAGGTGGATGTGGTGGAGGATGTGGTGAGTGTGGTGGATGTGGTGAGTGTGGTGAGTGTGGTGGATGTGCTGGTGCTGGTGCTGGCGCTGGAAGAAGAATAAGAAGAAGAAGAAGAAGAAGAAGAAGAAGAAGAAGAAGAAGAAGAAGAAGAAGAAGACTGGGCGAGAGGAGTCATCGTCGAGGGGGCCACCGGCGGTGGTGCGGCGCTCGGAGAACCGGCGCTGCCCAGCATGAAGCAGAACGGGATGACACCGGCAGTAGCTACACCGGAAAACACGCTCATGAGGACGAGGGCAGCGCTGCAGAACTTGGGATGATGCATGGCGGTATGGGAAGCTCGGTATCGATCATACGGGTGTTGACGGGATCGGCACAGACTGATTGCCAAACGATCGTCTATGCTGATGGATCGTCAACTGAGGCGGGAAAGAGAAGAGAGAAATTAGGCAAATCGCTGTCCAGCAGCTGGGTAATTAATATTAAATGGTGCGAATTAAGGGCCACAGGGCGACCGGCTGGCTGCGTGCATCATGAAAGTTGGGGATGGGGGTGGCTTTAAGTAGAGGCTCTCGCGCCGGCAGGACGGGGGGCCGATATGACCTGCCCGGGCCAGGCGTGCCGAGAGCGTCGGCATCAAGCATGCCGACCGCAGACGACTGCCCGTAAGCAGAGCTGCGGATTCGGCCATGAAACACGGCATGACGTGATGCTGCGGCTGCTCGTGGCTTGCGTGAGGAGCCGGCCTGGAGAGGGTCCGGCCGGGGATCTGAGGCCGGCCATGCTCGGGCCCAAGGGCTCCCGGCATCGGGGAGGGGGGGCGGGGGGCCGGCTCGAAGTGGCAGTGAGGCCTTGGCGCTGGGACAGAACGCTTCTTTTTTTTCTTTTTTTCCGCGGAACGAGGCCCTGCCGACCTGCGTGCCCGCCCAACGGGTCTTGTAGAAGAGGACCAAGTCTCCAAACCAAAGACTCGGGCCTTGATTTCACTCCATCTCCTTTTTGGTGATACGGTCCTAAAAAGATGTCGCCAGTCTCCTGGGCCCACAGCTGACAAATGATCTTGGTGAGACGTGCGAGGGATAAACTCTTCGGGCTGGGAACCCAAGGGCTCTGTTTCTAAACATAATAGGGACGGTTCGCCCATCCCAAGGGTGTCCTGTCAGGTTCCCTGCTTCCCGGCTTGTCTTGAGCTTCGCCGAGGTTTCCGGGAATCGCAAGCGAGCAGGCCGCCTGCTTGGGTTCAGCCTCACGCCCACACAGGGGTGCTGAAGCCTTCAATGCGGGACGGGTGGGAGGAGGAGGTCCCAGTCGCTGCGCCGTCGAGGCCGCCGCCGCCGCCACCCGGGGCCACTAAAGCTGGCTAGATCCTCCCATCGAAGGCGAGACGGCCCCTTCCGCGGTCATGTGCCAGGGGGAAATCCCCTCCCTAATCTAGCTGGCAGAGAGACCGGGAGATCTCGGCCGGGCCCGAATCACAATCATCTCGGATTCCTCAGGTGGCGCAGTGGCCAGGTGGCGAGATATCGGCTGTCTCCGCAACTTACTGTGCGCTCGCCGAGCCCTGTGCCGCCATCTCGATCTACTTACTTTGTCCTTCGCCTTTCGCCACCAGCCAATCCCTGGCCGGGTAACCCCGACCGCCTCAGCCCCGGCACATCCCGATGTGGCTGGGGCACGAGCGAGCCACAAAGTCTAACTGACTAGCCTCGGAACCATTTCCCTAGCCAGCCCCCCAGTCAGGCACATTGGCACGCCCTCGCCTCGCCCCTCTCCCGGCCGCCGACGCCGATGCTTGATATATTCGATTCGTCGCCGCTGCCATCCTCCACGCGCTGCCCAGTCCTCTTCACCCAGATGGACTCGGCAACGCCCCATCCACCGCCACATACAGACACTTAGACAGTCGGCCCAGCCTTCGGCGCTGGGGTATCCGCCAATGATTTGGTATCTTCTATACCCGTTCCGAGGGTTCGTCTCCATACCCCCGTCCCCCGTATGATCGCGGTATCGACGGCGTGTCCCAGCCCTGCGCCAGTCGATCCCTCGATCCCACCGCTGACCTGGCCATCCCGAGTCCAGCACTACCGAAGCCCCAATTCTCGGCCAGAACCATCCTCTCCGGATCGCGGCCTCCCGGTACGGCATTTACGCGGCCCGCCATGTGGTCACCACCCTCCTGATATCCGTAACCGTCGCCACCGCGCTCATCTACCCGATCCCGTTCCTCTTCACGACCGACTTCAAGAATGGTGCCTCCAACTTGCCGCGCCACGTCTGGACCGTGGCCAAGCCCCTCGACTACAAGACCGACGTGGAGCCCGACGTGATCATGCGGTCGATATGGGTCCACGGCAGCTACATGGAGGCCCTCAACCAGGACGTCCTCCTGGGCGCGCTCGAGCTGCAGGACGCGCTGCTCGGCACGACCCGAAACTTCGACCCGCGTCATCCCGCCGGGCCAGCCGGACACGGCGGGACCGTTCCGGCCGACGAGGCCATGGCCGGTCTCGACCCTGAGGACCGTGACATGCTCCACGTCATCAACGGGCTTACCGACCAGTCCTGGTTCTTCCACTCGCCCCTGCTGTACTGGTCCTGCTCGCCCGAGAAGATCGCGACCGACACCGACATCATCTCGACCGTCAACCAGCGCAAGACCCAGTCGACGTCGGTCAACATCACGCTGCGGCACTCGATCGTGTTCAGCGGCAAACGGTTTGCCGAGCGGCGTCTCCTCGCCGCCGACGCGCTCGTCATCACCCTGATCCACCTGCGGAACTCGCCCGTCGCCGAGCAGTGGATGAGGCGGGCCCAGTTGCTGCCCCCGAGCATCGCCGACAAGTGGACCATGTATCCTTCCGACGGCCGGAGCCTCACCAGCGATCTGTACGAGTTCCAGTTCCGGCCGATCTCGACCCAGGACTCGGTCCTGCTGGCCCTGGCCTACGGACTCACCTTGGTCTACTGTCTCATGAGCCTGTCCAAGCTGAGGGCGGTCAAGTCCAAGTTCGGCCTGAGCGTGACCGTCATCACCCAGATAGCTGTCTCGATCATGTCCAGCTTCACGGTGTGTGCTATATTCGACGTCGACCTCTCGCGCATCCCCCGGGCCGCGTATCCGCTCGCCGTTCTCTCCCTGAGCCTGGAAAACATCTTCAGGCTCATCAACGCCGTCATCCTCACCCCGGCCGAGGACAGCACCTGCAACCGCATCGGATACGCCTTCGGCCACACGGTCCACGTCAGCCTCGCCGGCTCGGCCCAGAACGCGCTGATCCTGTGGGCTCTCTCGTATGTGGTCTCGCCCGGCGTCTCGGCCTTCTGCGTGTTCGCCGTCATCGTGATCTTTTTCGACTTCTTCTACCTCTCAACCTTCTTTCTGTCTGTCCTCAGCGTCGACGTGCGCCGGACCGAGCTCAGCGAGTCCCTGGCGAAGGCGTCTCTGAGGCGGCACCGGCACCGGAACTGCGAGCATCCAAGGCAGAGCTGGGCCGAAGCCGTCCTCCAAGGCAGAGTTGCGCTCTCGACTCGAATCTCGGGCACGATAGTGACCGTCGCCTTCGTGTTGATCGCGCAGTGGCACTTCTTCGAGGACGAAACAATCTTCCGATTCCTCACCCAGCTCTTTCATCTGGCCGAGTTCCCCCCCAACCATGCCTCTTCACGGTCCTCTGCCCTGGTGGACGTGCACCAGGCCAGGAGCCCAACCTCCTGGCTGCGGCTGCAGGACCACGAGACGGCCCGCGAAGTGATCCAGGTGGTCAAGCCTCTGGCCCACAGCTACGTTGCCCGGGTGTACGAGCCCCTGGTCTTTGTGCTCAAGGGATCGGACCGAGTGCCGCATACCAAGGAGGGCCCTTTCCTCCCGGCCGCCTATGACTTCATCCATCATCAGCTGGTGCCCTTTGTCGTCGTCGTCCTCTTCGCCGTCGCTGCCGTCCGACTGCTGACGAACTACCTCCTCTGGGAGGGCGAGGCCGAGTCCCGGCCTGATTCCGACACCACGGACGGGTCGCTGTTTTCCGTCCGGTCCCTCCACGGAGGCCACGCCCTCGACGTGGCGCGGATCGTGGCATCGGCCGACGGCCACGTCGTATCGATCGGGCTCGACCGGCGCATCCAGGTCTGGGACGTGCGCAGGCCCTGCAACAGCTATGAGATCACCGGGCTGGGGAGGCCCGGGGAGGAGATGCTTCCCATCATAGGAATGGCCATCGACGAGGACTCGAGCTGGCTCGCCCTGCTCACCCGCTACCAGATTCTCCTCTGGAGCTTTGTCGACAAGCGATGGGCCCCGACCACGCCGGTAGATCTGTGCGGCCAGAGACCGGAGGCCTTCTTCTTCGTGCCCTCCCAAATCCCCCATGTCCAGTCGCTCGTTCTCGTCCGAAAGAACGGCACCATGACTCAGATATGGCCGTCCTCGACCGAGGCCACAGACCAGACCATCTGCCAGAGTCCCCTGACCTGCGCCTCGCTTCTCGTCCAGAAGGTGGGGGGGGCCCAGCGGGTCAACCGATATTCGGTGCTGTCCGCCTCTCGGGATGGCTATCTCTACGTCACGACCCAACACGGGCCCGAATGGATCCCACGACGGCTTGCCGTCGAACAGGCGCCATGCTGCGAGAGCGGCAGTGGCGGAATACTTCAGGTGCTGCCGATCCCGGTCCTGGACGCGGTCCTGGCCGTCTACCGCGAGTCGGTCTCCCTGGTGGACATCACGACGGGCGAGCTTGTCAAGAGCCTTTCCACGGAGCCGATCCAGCCGGGATCCCTGAAGGCGCTCTACTCCAGGCGCCGGATGCTCCATTCTGGACTGTCCGGTCTCACCTCGTTCACTCTCGTCTACATGGCTGCCGACTCGGGCGACTGTGTCATACAGGCGTACTCGGCCGCAGAAGACAACGAGGACGGGGGATGCGACATCATCCACATGCACGACTCCTCGGGAGGAGCTTCCGGCCGGTCGTATGTGTGGCTCAACCCGGTCCAGATCACCAAGCACGTGTGCTGTCCCGGGAAGTGGGAGGTGTTGCCCAGCGGGCACATCATCGGGGTGCGGCCCAAGCAGAAGACGAGCCCGGCAGCAGGAAAGTTCAAGGAACAGGAGGGGCCCAGGTATCGAAAATGCGCCCCGCTGGGTAACCATCAGGGAAGCATCTCCTGGGAGGTCTGGCTTGTGTCCCAGCTGAACAAGCTGGAGGGGTATGATATCCGGCCACTCCTTCGGGATGAGGAAGCCAGCGGGCTGCTCGTCATCTCCGAGGTTGGCCCGTTGGCCAAGGTGGGCAGGAATTCGGTGGCTCTGGGGTTTGGGAATGTGATCAAGATTGTGACGGTTGGAAACAGTCACCTGGCCGATATTGTGGACGGAACCGAGGACGATGGCCTTCTCCACCTGGGAAGCAGGAGAAGAAAGAACGGGCCGATCAGGGGCAAGCTGACGACATGATTGCGGGGCCTGGCTGCCAGCATTCATACGAGGGCTGAGAGAGGGAGGGAGGGAGGGAGGGAGGGGGAGAGAGGGAGGGAGAGAGAGAGAGAGAGAAAGGGAGAGAGGGAGAGAGGGAGAGCACTGGGGCCGGTCCTGTGATGGGGGGGCGAGGGGGGCGGTATAGGAAATACGAAGGACCGGAAGATGGGGCGTGTGAATCCCCATTTTTCCCTGTATTGTTTACATTGGCGGGCATCTTTGGCGAGGCGCAGCTTCGTCATGGGGCCATGACTGGGCGGGCAGCTGAAATTTTGGATAGGATATGGAAGCTGGCGGTTAGCGCCGGCTCGGCTCTATTTGCCTCTTTGCCCTGAGCGGATGGATCATGAGAAATGGTGATGTGATGGATGACGGACCGCGCCCCCTCCCCCTTGCATATCTGGATCCCATGTTTGGCCTACGCAGTCTGGCTGCATCTCAGGGACAGCGCCCCGATGGAGATCTATAGATGGGCTATGCCACCTTCTGGTTGGCTTGGTTTGTCTAGACGGACACGGAGCTATGGTGCCGGTGGCAGAGTTCCATTTCGCTGTCTGGCAGGAACAATACAGCCTCATTTGGCAGGCATCTTGCCCTGTGGCTGCTAGTCACAGTTCCCGCTCGTGCCCTGTCCAGCAAGGAAGCACTGGAACTGAAATAAAGACTGAAAAAAAGACCGCGACCAGGCCAGGGCACTCAGCTGGCGGAAGCGTCGGTCGCTGCTGTCTGGCTGCAGCTGGTCTGCGCCTGGTCTTTGCCACTGCTGGCCTGCTGGCCAGCGTCCGAGTGATTGGTGCCAGATTTTGCCAGCCTCCTCCTGGCCTGCACTTGGTGGTTAGTTAGCAAGGCCTAGGGTTGGAAACACCGATTATATCCATGACGGCCCGCATACCAACACAAGACAGTTGTCTGGCCTGCAATCGGGAGGCTCCCATCCGCCCGCCGGCCGGACCAGCCTGGTTGTGCCTCAGCTCGGCTGCCCGTTGCCACCCTCGTCTCCGCCGCCGCCGCCGCCGCCGCGGCTGCCGACTGGGCACCTGTCGGCGAGCATATGTAGTGGTACCATGCGTCCGGTAATGTTGAAGAAGGATGCCTGAATCTCCAGCAGCATCGTCTCACGGGTCCTATCGATGACCCTCGAAAGGATCGCGGCGTCCACGTGGCCGAGATACTCGTCCGGCTGGACCTGGGCGATCGGGGGATATAGCTGCGGATAGATGGTGCCGTAGAGGTACTCCTGCTGCTGGCGGTAGTCCTCGGCGGGGTCAATCTTGGGGAGGGGCCGAGGACGGTGCCGGCTGGATTTCTTGTCCTTGCGCTGGGGATCTGCCGGGGCCCGCTCCGAGTTCTTTGTCTTTGTCGGCTTATCTGCCTCCTCCGTGGTGGCGGTGGCGGCGGCGGCGGCCTTGTCGCACCTCTTGTTCGTCTCGCCTCGGCGGCGAGGCTTGGAATTCTTGGTGTCGCGTCTGCCACGGCGAGACGATTTTCTCAGTGTCTGCCACCGCCGCTGGCACTCGTCCTTGCGGCGGTGAAGCGTGCTGGCGATCTCGGACCAGGCTGCCTTGTCTTTTCGCATTCCCTCCAGGATCCCGTCTTCAGAGGCGGTCCACTGGCCAGACTCGTCCTCGGAGCTGCTGCTCTCGGATGCGGAGGAGGACGAAGCAGCGTCGCTGGACGAGTCCCCGGAGGGAGAGACTGACGAAGAGGAGCGGGAGGGGGGGGTGGAGGAGGAAGGGGATGGCGAGGGGGATGGCGAAGGCGGAGAGGATGAGGAAGGGGAGGCCGACGATGCGTCATGGTCAGCTCGTCTGATCTTGGAGCGCTTGCTGCCATTGTTTCGCTTGCGCCTCTGGCTCTTTGTGGAAGTGGCTGGGCCAGACTTGGATGTCATCTTTCTGGCCTTGGCCGATTGGCAGGCCAAGGCTTGCCCCGCGGTGCTCCGGGAGTGAGGGCGATTGAGAAGGGTGGTCTGGGATTAGAGGGGGGTTGGGATTGGGGCCGGGGTTGGGGCTGGTCCCGGATGTACAAGTGCGAGGCCAGAATCGGCGGTGTTTTGGCTGGGGATTCAGAAGTCCGGCCCGAATCGGGGCTTGTTTTGGCGGGCCGGGGCTTTGGAGGCGTGGGGTGGAAAAAAAAAAGGCGGGGATTCGAATGGTGGCCGGGAATCGAGGGCGTCGAGCGTGGTTTAGCTGCCGATTTGGAAGTGTGGCCGGGAATCGAGGCCGGTTGGCTCGGGTCAAATTCTGCCGATTCGATTTGACAGGTCGCGTTCTGGGATGATGGACGGCGCCGGCCTGGAATTCGGGGCAGTCAAGGACGGGGCCAGGGGTCCAGGGTGGTCGGACGATGCACGTCATGTGCGAACGGTTCGAGAAGAGAGGGGGGCCGAGGGCGGAGACCTCGTGCTCGAGGCTGTGCTGCTGTTGAATGGCATTCGCGGCGGCCTCCCATGTGACATTCTGGGGAATTCAGCGGGGCATCAAAACCGAGGCTCCGGGGGCACAGCCAGCAACGGCCATCGCCGAGAGCGGATCTGAGGATTGCAGCGTCCCATCCGAGCTGGCCGTATTTCAACCGTCCAAGTGGCCGACCGCGCTTCCTGCGGCTGTAAACCTTCTCGAGCGGAGACAATGGTTATCGGGCCAAACGTGCGCTTGGCCAGGTCATGCTGCTCTCGAGCTCTCTCGAGTGAGCTCGAGAGCCACCACCATATCGGATCCCGGATCCATCTCTACCTCATGATCGGACCCGGATCGGCACCGACCGGGTATCCGGAATTTTTCTTGCCTCGCTCAATGTCTCAGAGCCAGACTCGATGATGCCGGCGCATCGATATTCGGTCTTTATACTCGTCCATTTGAGCCAGACATGTGGCTGCCCGCTACATGGCATGATCCAATCACTGCCCAGGGTGCGGTGCGGTGCGGCGGCCCTCACCCGCGTCTGTCCGGTATTTGCGCTAGCCGAGCCCAATTACGACTACAAGCCCAACAGGATCGGGTCAGGCACGGCCGCCACCGCGCCCGCCAGCCGGGGGTCGGCGAGCTAGCCAGCTCGCCAGCTAGTGGGCATGCACGCGTGTGAGCTGGTGGCGGGTGTGGGGGCAACCCGAGCTTCGATCCACTCCCGCCACCGGCCTGCCTTTTCTGCTCCACCGCCTCGCTTTTGATTCCCTTGCTTCCCTTTCCTGGGCCACTCCCAGACCGGCCAACCACGCTCGCTATTCGGCTACCAGTCGCCCGGCCCGCCTCCTTCTCTTTTGTTTCGTTGTCATTTTTCATTGCCGTTACAGTTACCGCAGCTTCAATTGCGACAGACCCTCAGCTCGAGTCCCGAGTCAGTCTCATTCTCTTGTTTATCGGTCTCGGACCGGTTGTTGTTTATCCCACCATCAATAGCTGGCCACGCCACTCCGGCCGCCGTAGTCAGCCAATTCACCCTCCCCTCGAGAACCGACCGGTCCCGCCCCCCCGAGACACGGGTCCGGCCCGTTTGCATCTCGCGGCCGCCAAGCTTGACGCCCCCCCCCCGGTTCCCGCCCGGACACGCCGCCGCCGCCGCCCTCCCCCCCCCAGACATCGCGATGCTTCGAGGGCCCGGACCGGACGTCTCTGCACCCACTCAACCTACGCTGGCCCGCATATCTGCCAGCTGCTGCTCGTGCTAGCGGCCGTTTATGCACCCCCAATTGGCCCGAACACGCGTGCCCCCCTCCTCCATCGCGTCTGTCCCATCCCATCGATAGTATCGGAGCCCGGGCCAGCCATACCGCCCAGACAACTACAAGCTTGCCCCTGTCCGGCGGCCAGGGCTCGCACACGCACAATCTGCGAATCTTCCGATCCCACCGTCGCCTTGGTCCCCCGCACTCCCCCAGCCTCACCAAGATTGATGCCGCGAGCCCGACGCGTTCCGTGCCTCCCCCCCCGCCCCCTGCACCTGCATCTGTACCTGCACCTAAACCTGCACCTGCACCTGCACCTGTCAACTCTCGCGTCTCCACACCTACATCCCCCCATCTCTTATATTACCCCACCCCACCACCGCCAGCCAGCCGCGTATCCAGCTCGGGCCCGACTTCAACCTGGACCTCCCTTCTTATAATCTCTTCGGTGTCCGGCTAGGCGGCTTGATGGCGTCGTCCGAGGTGGATCAAAAGTTCCTCGGTAGGCTGGCCAAATCTGTCGAGAAAGACAACCCGTTTCTCTCCCAGATGCTCTACAGGATCCTGGGCCTGTCGCTGAACCTCGCCGAGAAGCTGGTCGCGGCCAAGAAGCAGCGCCGGCCCGAGCGGCAGCCCCCCCAGTTTCTGGACCTGGTATATCGCATCATATGGCTCGCCCGCGAGGGGCTGAACATGCTGGAGCAGTACGTCCTGCCCTGGGTCGGCCCGACTCAGAATGCCGAACTGATCGTGCTGGCGTGCAAACTGCGGGCCTCCTTCCTCCACATCTACGTGCTGTTCTATAACCAGCCCGCCGTCTCGTCCATGGGCGTCTCCAGCCCCGACATGCTCGCCGGCCTGGCGGCCGCGGCCGCCGCCCGATCCGCCAAGGGCAAGGCCGCGGCCGGCCGCATCCCCGAGGGCGGCCCGGCCGGGCCCCCACTACCGCCGGGACTTAGCTTCGCCAGCACGACGGCGGCGGTGCCATTCGTAAGACCGAGGCTCATCCAAGAGGCCAACTACCTCCCCGTGGCGGAGGACTATTTCCAGACGGCCGTGCGGCTGGCAGATGATCTGCTGTGGGGCTCGCACTCGCTCCGCCTGTCGGTCAAGACCGAGTATGCGGCCTTTCTGTACGAGTGCGCACACGACCCCGAGGCCAGCCGCAAGCTGGCTCGCGACACCATCACCGAGGTGTATGAGGCCCAGGAGGGGATGACGGACGATATGTTTGAGGACGCGTGTGAGCTGGTGGCGGTGCTGGGGAAGATGAAGCGGAGAGGGCAGGACTCGTGCAGTCAGCGAGACTCTAGTCCGGCCGGCACCACTACGCCGTCCTCCAGCCGGGCCGGGTCGATCCCGGTGGGGATGGAGAACGCGATATGAGGGGGGACGCGCAGCTCGTATGTTCATATGTATCTGACGCCCTTTCCGGCATAGATCGGCGCCCGGCTTTCTCGGCCCCTCTCGGACATATCTCAGTCGGCTGTTTTGTTTCTGTCCCAGCTTTCGCCAACACCTACCTGTATATTTTCGCCCACAGCCGTCCCTTTTAGAATCCCAAGCCAGAGCCGTTCCTCTCCCATATATTATCTGCCATGTGGCCGGCCGTGCTCCTTCCTCTCCCGCCTATTCTCCCGCCTATTCGGTGGGCCTTCGGGCGAGCCATTCTCTCGGCATTGTCCATGTCTAGACACTTGGCCCATACCGCAAGCGATACCACGCCCTAGACAATATATAATCGGCAGGGATAGGGGTAATAAGCCCCGATCTAAGGGACGGAGAGATCAGGGAAACCGAAGAAACGGGGCTAATAGCAAAATACCGTCTTCACGCTCCGCTCGCTCTCGCCTGTCCTTGCTGCGTACTAAAGTACCTGTCACACCTCGGCCTGGAAGGAGGCCTTTACCCTTGTCCCGAGGCTCTGGACATGACACAGCTCGAGGCTGGCACGTGACCTACCACAACTGATCCCAGGGCTAGCTACTGAGCTGGCCCGGGCAGAACCTCCAGCCGGACAGGGGGCCATTCCCCTGACCAAGAAGCCAGCCGGGCTGGGGACCATATCCCAGCTCGAGGGCCTAGCCGGGCTGGAGACCATCTCCCCGCACAAGCAAGCCTGCCTCGGCAGCCCAAGACCCCAGCCGATCAAGACCCGAGATCCTCATTTGCCAGCCTGCCTCGGCAGCCGGCCCACATGCCAGCCTGCCCCGGCGGCCAGCCCATATGCTAGCCAGCCTGGGCAGCCCGGGCCATATGCCAGCCTGCCCGGGCAGCCCAGCCTATAGGCCAGCTCCGCGGCGACTGCGGGCTTTCCGCTCCCTGGCCGCGGGCTGGCCCTGTCACAGGCCAGACGAGGCAGGAGGCCAGCGTCTGGAAGCCAGTGGATAAGGCTGGTCATAAGAGTGGACTAGCCTTATGGAACCCAGCAGAGTGAGATGGTAAGGGGAGTTCCCGGAAGGGTCTCCCATATCTAGGGGCAGGCTCAGGAGCAGGGAAAGGGCCCGGGGAATTGACAGAACAATCCCCTTCCCGAGTCCAGCACAGAGACAGACCTTGAAAGGATGTAAAATATTCTCCTACCCATACGAGCGTTTGCCTCATCCTGCCTTGTCAGAATTCAGGGGCTTACACGGAGTCCATAGGCGGGTTGCCCCGCAATCCCCAGGGTGATAGCCATGGGGGTGATGGGCCAACTGGCAATAGCTGGCCTGGGTTTCCCCACAGAGGAAGGGAAAAATGTGTATAGCTGGTGCCGGAGGGGGAACCATTCCCGAGTGCCAGCCCGCGCCCACGCCCCTGGCACCCCCGATAACACTCCCGTCCTCCAACCTCCTCTTCATATCCTCCTTCATTTCGCGAACGATGCCCGCTCCCCCTCTTCCATGAACCAGCTCGTGAACGGCCTACGGTTCTGTGGGACGCCCTGGACGGCCGTTATCTCGTCTATCTATTCGAGGGTAGACCAGCAGCAGCTAGTCGTCAAGCACCCGGCCACCGGGGCTAAAGTTTTCGCTGTCAGCGTGGACAGCACAATCAGGTCTACGGCGACAAGCGAAATCCTCCCTCGTCTTTTACAAGGTTAAGAAAAACTAGGTGGGGGACCTCACGATATGAATGCGGAACGGAGGATGCAGCAAGCGGCAGAGATCGCCACTTAAGCCCTTGAAAAGGATTCCGACCCGTAGGACACGAGGTTCGTATCATATAACCGTCCCCCCTATCGATACGCATAACTAATGACGTCCAAGTAACCGGCACGTGGTCCTTCTATCACAAAACGGGCTATTCTTCTGATTCGTCGTGGGCGTTTACCGCCACGAATATGTCGCAGGCATGATGACACCTAATGCCAGAGCCGCCCTAAGCGAGGACATGTTCCATAAGGTCTATGATGCATGGCGGCCGTATTCGGTATTCGACGCCGAGGGTCTGGCCGAGGTATGCCTACTGGTACTGGTTAGACTGGTGATCCTTGAGAAGAAACTGGACAGTCGGACTCAGTAAGGGGAAGGGGGGGGCGCGGAGGGGGCCAGATGATATTGGGGCCGGTGGCAAATTGATAGGTACTTTGGCGCTCAGAGCGCCTTTATCGGTATGAGATTGTATCTTGTATTTATCTTGTATTGATCAGCTCTCCCCCCTATTGCTGAGACATTTCCCATCCTATTTATGCTCGATGGGGGTTTCTGATACGTCACCTGCGGAGCCTACGTCGATAACCTCATTGACGCGGGAAACCCTGATCTGCTTCTATGATGACCGCACAGTCGCCTATCCCTCTCCACATTGAGCTGATCAGGCCACTGATCCTGCGGTCAGCCTGTTTTCCCTGCTTCAGCCCCTGGAGCAACGGAATAGATCTTGGGCTGGGCCCTGAGCGGGCCCAGATCCCTATAGGGCGCATCACGTTTTGGTACGCAGCAAGGACAGGCGAGAGCGAGCGGAGCGGGAAGATGTTATTTTGCTATTAGCCCCGTTTCTTCGGTTTCCCTGATCTCTCTGTCCCTTGGATCGGGGCTTGTTACCCTTATTCTTGCCGTTTATACATAGCATAGGGCGTGGTATGGCTTGCGGTATGGTTTGTGACATGGCAGTATGGGGGGCGGGGCAGGTCCCGCCTATTTTCTCGTACATGTATGGTATGTATGGTAGTGATGTGGGTAGTATGGGCGAGGTGGGTGATATGGGTGAGGTGAGTATAAGCTCGGACGAACCTTGGGGTAGATCATTGGTTTTTATCGAGGCCGTGGATGACAACGGAACAAAGGCCGGGGATCATGGTGGGTCGAAGCCAAGGGATGATGGACCAAACACAGGGGATGATGAGCGATTGAAGCGCATTGATGACGGGGTCGAGATCAGGGGATGGTGATGACGGATTGAAGTCCAGGCGGCACACAGTGCCAGCCACCCAGTCTTGGCACTATTGTGGCACTGTCATGGCGCAGGCATGCCGCCTACGGCCCGCGTGGGCCAAGCCTGCTGTCAGCCTCAATGGACATGGCCCATGATAGGATCACACTATGCTCAGCAACTCGGTTCCGGCCCCTCCCGGGTACTTCGACCCCGGCGCCCCCCGGTGCCCCCCCCAACTGTTACCAGCTGATGATTCATCTCCCTTGCTCCCCCTTCCCTCCCTAGCGAACCGATTCTCGATAACTACTACTGCTCCTGGCTCCTAACCCCTGGCTCCTAACCCCTCGCCCCCCCCGACCGACCCCCCCACTCCCCCAGCGGCCGCCTGAACAAGTTCACTTGCTGCCCCTCTCAAACTGATCCGTCCCCATCCCTGGGGAATACGCCGCGCCATGACTGTATATATCACCGCGCCCCTCGCGATCGCCCGCGGCCTCGCCCCCTCCCCCGCCCGGGCCACCCCCTCCAAGTCTGCGAGTCAACGGCCCGGCCCACCACTGGCTCGGTCGAAGAAGCTCGCGGTCAAGCTGTCGAAGAACCGGCCAGTCGAGTGAGCGGTCAGTTGAGGAACCCCTTGCAGGCGGCCGTGCCGCACAGACACGGTATGCGGTCCAGACTGCCAAGCTCGCGCTCGAATTTGTAGTCATACGTGAGCTCCTCATCTGGCGAGAAAAGGCATGTCAGTCGGCGGCGGCGGCTCGGTCGAGGCACGGACACGGTCCGAGGGGATGCACTCACTCATGGCGATGTCTCGCAGCGCGTAGATCACGATCCGCTTGCTGCCGTCCACCTTGATGATCTTGGCGGTGCAGTTCGGCATGCAGCTGTGGTTGATGAACCGGGCGATGCCGCCCTTCTGGGTCGCGTCGATCACCGTCCCGTCGTCGATCCGGAACAGGTAGCTGCTCCCGATCCCGCTCTTGAGGTAGCGGCGCTCGCGGTGGTCGGCGATCGCCTGCCGGACCTCCTCACCCACGTACTCGATGATCATGTCATCCTTGTTGATGGTTTCCATCGCGTACAGGCCCCAGTTGTGGATCGCCGACCGGGCGAACCGGACCGGCTTCTTCCGCTTCTTAAGCTGGTTGAACTTGAGCACGTCTGAGTCGGGCCCGAGCACTCGCTTCTGCTGGTCGTGCAGCTCGGCCATGGTGCGGCGGATGTTGGCCCGGTTCGCGCGCGAGGTGCCCTTGGTGATGACCTTGTCCCCGCCGCCGACCTTGGCCGCGTTGTCGACCGCGGACGAGGCGGCGGCCGCGACCTCCTTGCCGTCCCGGGCCCGGGCCTCACGCTCCTCCCTGGCCTTCTGCACCTTGATATGGTGCGGAAGATACTTGGATTTCTCCGAGTTGAGGATCTTGTGCACGCCCTCGGTCCTGGCGCATCCGGTGCGGTTCGGCACGTAGTAGCCCTCGATGGCGGTGGGCTTGTCGGCCGAGCCCGTGTTCAGCTCCCGGATCCGGTTCCGGGTCCAGAGCCACAGTTCGGGGTCGGGCACGCCGTCGACGCCGGACCGGAACTTGCGGTCGAGCCTGGCGGGATCGGGCAGGTCGAGCTGGCCCAGCCGCAGGTTGCGGAGGAAGGGAATGTCGATCTCGGCGTCGACGGGGGGCGTG
>JAOYNC020104911.1:0-34498 GCA_025802115.2 Bertia moriformis
TACTATGATGTATGTACACGACATCGATAACGGGCGGGCAGCAGTGACATGGCGGTCAGACTCAGGCAATGAGAATGAATCACTGATAGTGATCGACAAATTATCGAGAGCGGGTGGGCGGAAATACAGGCACCGCCCCTCCAGGGAACAGACCGGAGGAAAAGGCTGGGGCCCCAGCGAGATCAGAAAGATTAGAGATCCAGTCCGGCCCAATACTAAGAGCCTGACGCTCGGGCCCCTCCCCGCTCGGTTCGGCCGAGTCCCGGTCGAGTCAACGGCTGACGGGGGCGCCGCTCAGGTCAGGATTGCCTAACCAGTGTCCGTACTTGAGAGATGCCGTCTCTGCAGAGATGATGACCGCAACCCTCGGTCAGGTGGGCCCAGTCGCAAATAGCCAACAGTCTGGTCAATCCGCAGTTTCGGCATTTCGGACCCGGTGCCCCAACAGCCGCATCCTCGGCCGACCCTGTCCAGACGCCACTCCCACGATTCTAATATATGTATACAGCGCGTCCCCTCTCACAGTGCCCGCGCCCGGCCCCTCCCCAGCCCCCGCGCCGCGCCCCAGACTCCCGGGATGAAGACGGTCTTGTTTCAATTCGGACTGCCGCCCCCCTCTCTCCTCTTGCCCCGCGCCGCGTCGGAGATCCGGGACGAAGAAGCTCTTCACTTCTTGGCGCCCTTCTTTCTCCCGGCCGCGCCGTCGACGAGCACAGCCCCCTCGTCGTCCTCGTCCAGCTCGCGCATAAAGTCGGCCTCGATCATGGCTCGGCGCTTGTCCCACCACTCCATCTCCGGCTGGGTCTGAGACAGGATCTCATCGACGCGGGTCCGGAGCAACAAGTTGTTGGTCATCTCGTGCGCAGTCTGGAAGATGGACGCGCCCCACCCGGCCGTGAAGGCATCGGCCTGTCTCGGACGTCAGTTACCAGTCAGCAAGTCAGTCAGCGCGCCAAGAGAGGCGGCAGCGGGAACAGCAGCAGCAGCGGCGACAGCAGTCGCCAAAAACACCCACCTCCGCCACCACGTCACGCAGCTCCTCTTCCATCTCCTTCTCGGCTCGCTGGAAACGCTGCCAGAGATCGTCGCCGACGCATCCCCGCGCCAGCAGGCCGGCCAGGGCCTGCTTGGCGGTGCGCACTTGGATCAGCCGGTTGATGTCCTCGACGGCGCGTCGGAGGAGCGCCGCTCGAAGGAGTGAGTCCGGCACACCGTTGCCATTCTTCTTCTCCTTCTCCGTCGACTTTTTCTTCTTGCCGTCCTCGCGCCCATCCGCGTCGGGTTTGCCCGCGTCGCCCGCGTCGCCCGCGTCAATGTCCATGTGCAGTAGCGAGAGGTAGATGTCGCGCTGAAGGTGAGGTCCGAACCAGGGCTCGAGGTTCGCCGTCCGTGCTACGTACAGGGGGACCCGTCAGTCAGGCCAAAGGGGACGGCCAGTCCGAGCCGAGGAACGAAAAGAAAAAGTACGACCAGAAAAGTACGAAAAGAAAAGGGTGAGATTCAGGAAAGGGCAAGATGCGGGAAAAGAGGACGACGACGTACCGGTCTTGCGGCGGCGGTAGATAGTCGAGAAGCTCGTCAGCGACCCGATGAGCACGACGAGGTAGGCGAAGGAAAAGCCGAGGCCTTTCCAGTCGATATCGAAGATACCCATCCCGGGCGGCAGAGTGCGGTTGGGGATTCAAGATTCAGCCGACAAGCAGATACTGACTGCGACGTCGCCGGCTCGATCTGGCTGTCTGGCTTTCTTTTTCGTCCCTCTCTCTGTCTCATCATCGGCCACCCATGTCATCGCCTTGTGTATTCCAGTCTGCCAGTTGTGGCTACCGACGTGTGTGGCGGTTGTTTCCGCGCGCCCCTGCCCCCCCCACACTACCACGTGGCACCTCAGTCACGTGCGCGTGCCTGGCTCAGGCAGTCTTGGTGACGCACGCCCCTCTGCTGCTGCTCCACACACCTGGAGCTTACTCGTCCCGCAGAGAAGCTTGCCTCGTGTGCCTCGGGCATATCTCTGCCAATTACTACTGTCCCTCCGTCTTCTTCTCTTTCTCGTCCTCTTTTCCACTTTCCCTCATATCAACTCTGGCCCGCGACCTTTGTCTGATCACCATCAAACTCTCCGGCCACCACCACTCCCCCCACAACACGCGATAGGACCCAACCCCCCCCACCAATCCTCCCCCGCCAATCCTCCCCTTCCTGCGGCGAATACAGCCTCCCGACAGGTCCAAGATGCTGCTGCGACTTCGAGGACCCGATGGCATGGTCCGGCTCGATGTCAGCCCGAGCGAGACATTTGGCCATCTGGGACTTGAGGCAGGTAGCCCGTCTACTTGAGAGAGAGAACACGACGAACACCTCCCCCTGGCCACCCCTCCCCTCCTCATCGGGTCCACAAGGAGCTGACCTCTCTCTCTCTCTCTCTCTCCGCAGCTGATGCGCCATCTCCCGAGCACCGTCGACCCCAAGTCCATTACCATGTCCAATGCTCCGACCGGCGGTGATTCGAAGCGGCTGGCCGACATTGCCCACATCCAGATCGGCCGTATCGGACTCAAGTTAGTCAACATATCCCTTCTCTTCACCTGTCCGTCCGCCGGCCCAGTCGGCCCAGCCGGACAGGCTGTCTGACATGGTACCGCGGCGGCAGCCACGGCGACATGATATTCCTCACCTACGAGCACGTCAAGTCAAACGGCCAGTCGACAAACGGCGTGGTCGGGACCGAGTCCGCCTCCTCCTCCGCTCCGGTCGGCTCCGCCGCCACCCCTTCCCCGACGACTGCCAGCATGCTCCCCCCCTCGGTCCCTCCAGGCAAGAAGCCGTGGGAGGTGGTCAAGCAGGCTGCGATCGACGATCGGTTAGACCGACTGGACGGCAAGATCCCGCGCCGGCCTGGCCGCATGTGCCGCCACGGCCCCAAGGGCATGTGCGACTACTGCCAGCCGCTGGACCCGTTTGATGGCGAGTACCTCCGGGAGAATAACATCAAGTACCTCTCATTCCACTCCCATCTGCGCAAGATCAACTCGGCCACGAACCGGCCCGAGCGCGGCACCTCCTTCATCCCACCTCTGGCCGAGCCGTACTTCCGAGTCCGGCCCGACTGCCCGGCCGGCCACGCGCCGTGGCCGGAGGGCATCTGCACCAAGTGCCAGCCCAGCACGGTTGGGCTCCAGCCCCAGACCTTCCGCATGGTCGACCACGTCGAGTTCTCGTCCCCGTCCCTGGTCGACGGCTTCATCAACGCGTGGCGCAAGACCGGCGGCCAGCGGCTCGGCTACCTGTTCGGCCGGTACGTCGAGTACGCCGAGGTGCCGCTCGGGATCAAGGCCGTCGTCGAGGTCGTGTTTGAGCCGCCGCAGCTGGACGAGTCCGACGGCATCACCCTGACCGAGCCGTGGGATGCCGAGCCCGAGGTCCGGCGCGTCGCCGGCCTGTGCGGCCTTGAGCCGGTCGGCGTCATCTGGACCGACCTGCTGGACGCCGGCCGCGGGGACGGGTCGGTCGTGTGTCGGCGCCATGCTGACTCGTACTTCCTATCCGGGCTGGAGGTCGCCTTCTCCGCCCGGCTGCAGGCCCGCCACCCGAACCCGACCAAGTGGAGCGACACGGGCCGGTTCGGATCCCGGTTCGTGACCTGCGTCGTCTCGGCCAACGAGACGGCCGAGATCGCCATCTCGACCTATCAAATGTCCAACGAGGCCGTCGAGATGGTCACGGCCGACCTGATCGAGCCCTCGGCAGACCCGAGTCTGATGCTGATCCGGCCCGAGGAGGAGGTCGGCGGGGAGGAGAATCGACCGGCGGGCCGGCCAGCAGCACGATACGTGCCCGAGATCTACTACCGCAAAATCAACAAGTACGGCCTCGCGGTGCAGGAGAACGCGAAGCCGGCCTTCCCGGTTGAGTACCTCTTCGTCGCCCTCACCCACGGCTTTCCCGAGAACCCGAACCCAGCCTTCACGCTGGACGGGTTCCCGTTCGCGAACCGGGAGTTTATGGGCGAGAGCCAGGAGCACGTCCATCTCGCGGCGGCGCTCGGGGTGGCCGGGGGGCAGCGGCCGCCCGGCCACCAGCCGGTGGACGTGTCCAACTTCCAGCTCGTGTACTTTGTCATCCAGATGGGCATTCTGTCCAAGGTGAGCAGTCCCCATCTCTGTCTGGCCTTTTCTCTCCCCACGCTTCTCTCCCCACACTTCTCTGGACAGTCTTTTCTCTTCACACTTTTCTCTTGCCACTTTTCTCTTCACACTTTTCTCTTCACACTTTTCTCTCCACACTCTTCTCTCTAGCCTTTTCTCTCTGCTCTTCTGTCTCCAGCCCTTTGGGGAGACATGGATAGACGATGAGACAAGACCAACTGACCCCGATCGCAGGACGAGGAAGCCCTCCTGTGCCGGGCTGCCACTTCTCACAACCCCGCCGACTCGCTCCGGCTCCGGGCCGCCGAGGGATGGCAGACACTCGAGATGATCCTGCAGTCGACCGGTGAGAGAGTCCCGCGGAAGCGCGCTCGGGATTCCGGGCCGGCCTCTGCTTTTTCCAGCTCTCTTTTCTGCTCCTCCTCGCCATCCTCCTCCTCTTCCCTCCAATCTTCCTCATCCTCTTCCCCCCTTGCGCCCGGTCCTCAGGCCCGGGACCCCGATGAGCCTCTAGCTAAACGTCTTGCTGCCTTCAGGCTGAATGGGCACCAGCGGAGATCTGCCCCCCCCCGAGAGTCAGTTCTGGAACCACGTGAAGATTGAGTCGAGACCCGAGGAGGACCGAGATCGAGTTTGGTGCCCGAGGACCGGGCCAGGGGGAGGGGTAAAATGAAGCGCGGTCGGGCGGGTGGGTTGGCAGGGGGCCTCCCAGGCCGGATCCGGGTGGGGAGGAAAGAATCAGGGAATCTACTATCATGAGCCTGGCTTTTTTCTCTGCACCTACCTACATACCCCTCCTCTCATCCTCTACTCTCGACTGGTATAATAGACCGGCCTTCTCGCGACCCTCTCACGAGCAGCACGAAGGATGACGGCTTGCCGGGTATCCTGGCGCATGTCCATCCGTGCGAGCTATGCAAAAAGCTGCCATGATCACTTCATTACCGCGCTTCACTGCCCGGTCAAACCAAAAGGGGGGGTCGCGGGCCACATCTCAGCCCATTCGCGTATACCTGGTCGCCCCTGGCCCTCCGCATACAGCATGCGCGAGCGCGAGCACACACCACGCGATTCGACCCATGTCCCCGGGCTGGCTGGCCTGACTGGGTAAGTCGGCAAACAGCCCAACACCCACCAGCTCGGAGCTAGCAGGGACAGGACCTGCGCGCGTCTGCCGCATCAGGCCCGGCAGGCCCATCAAACTCGCCAGGTTCCAGCTCGTCATTTGCGGCAGTGGCTCTCGCGGCAGCCAGCTGGCCGGCAGGTAAATTTGAAATCCGATCGACCGGAGCAGCTTCTCCTTTCGATTAGCTGAATTCAACATGGGCCGACACTGACACTGGAAGTGATACACACCTGCGTGCGCCAAACCACACCGCCATCAACCATTGACAGCCGACCCCGAGCTACGGGTGGCGAGGCAGGAACATTTTCAGGGGTCCTCGGCCAGCGCCAGGAAAGGCGACGAGACATGGCATGATGTAGAAAAGAAAAAGGCACAGGCACTATCGCCGATAAGAAACCATGAAATCATCGAGTTCATCCTGGCCTCGCCTGAATCGGCCCAGTCCCGGCAGCCTGGCCGCCCCACCGGCTGGCCATACGAGATCGAACCACCGCTCGGAAGAAATGGCCAGAGGGGAGCCGACCGAACAGGCTGGCTGATCATCGATCAACCCGGCTGCGGGGGAGGGGACAAGATTGAGCATGCTCCTCTCCGTCGCCAATCTCACCCCAGATCATTTGCGCGCGGAGAGTGGCCATCCAAGATGGCGGGATTGCATTTCTCTGGTAGGTTTTCCGGGAAGAGGCAGGGGGCCGAATGGCCAGGGTATCGACTATCAATCACCCCCTCAAATGCCGCCGATCGTGACGATTCCCCCCTGCCCCTACCCCTCCCCTCCCACTTCAGCTGAACCCAAGCCCATCTTCCCCTTTCGGGCCGCCTGATAGGCAGCACGGACTCGGCTCGCAGCGGAATCGCGTGATTGAAACTGAACCTTCCAGGATCAGGGCCCAGCCGCTTGGACTCGACTACGGGGGGGAAGGTGGCAAGCATGATAAGCATGATGATCCCTGGCCCCTCAGGGGAGCATGATAGAGGCGAATGGCGACACCCTGGCCTGGCATTCGGCGTGAATTAACCTCGGGGAAGCGAGGTATGGTTCGTCCGCGGTCCTGCGGGGACCGTGCGCTCGTCGCTGGTGCGGGCTTGGCGTCGCTTCCAAGTACACCACTACGCATGAGATGATACCGCGACCACTACCACCGCCGCTACCACCGCTACCACCGAGCTACCTCCACGCTACCAGGACCATCATCCCTGGGAAGGGGCCAAAGCGCGGCTGGCTGGACGCTTGCTTGGTTCTCGGCAGTAGGCCGACGCAATGAGCTGCTCTTCCACTCCCCCCGAGATCCCGGGACGACATTTTATTTCCCCATCATCAGCCGCCCCAGATCTCCCGCCCGGTTCGAAGGATGCGTATACTATATAGGGCGAGCCAGAAAATTCCGACTCCTGTTGGCTCCTCCTCCTCGCCATCCGCTCGCTCGGAATCAGGCGCTCGTTCTTCTTCCGCTCCAGATTTTGCCTTCGACTGAGTGCCAGCCGTCTCTGCCACTATGGACCGGACTCGATGGGTCGTCCAGGTGGTCATCCTGGCGACAACCTTCGCCGCCGCCACGCTGTGCATGATCATGCGTCTGTTCAGCCGGGCCCTGACCAGGTCGGCGCTGTGGTGGGATGACTACATCGCCATCTTGTGCTACGTACGTGCCCGGGAGGTCATCCTCCTCATCATACTGCATCGACATTGCTGACTCTGCCATCCAGTTCCTGAGCATGTGGTGGTTCATCATGATGCCGTTCTGTAGGTCTCGTCCCCTGCCCCCTCTCCCGATCCCCTCTACTAACTCTCCGCAAAATAGGGCTCAACGCCGGCCTGGGTCTGCATATCTACGACATTGACGGCAAGACGGTGGCGGAGGTCTCGGTCACAATCCGCCACTTCCTCTACTTCGCCGAGATATGCTACACCACGGTGCTCTGGCTGGCCAAGATCTCGGTTCTGCTCTGCTACTACCGCATCTTTGGTCCGATCGCCAACAGGTTTATCCTCTTCGGCCTCGTCGCCTCCTCGAGCATCTGGGGCATTATTCGGCTCTTCCTCGCCATATTCCATTGCTCTCCGATCCCGGCCTTCTGGAGGTCCGACATACCCGGCTCCCACTGCGCCGTCGACGACAGCATCTTCTTCTTCTGGACCGGCATCATCCACATCCTGCTGGACGTCGCCATCCTGGGCTTCCCCGTCTTGATGGTCCGGACCCTGAAGCTCTCGACCAGCCAGAAGGTGGGTGTCATCATGATGTTCATGTTTGGAATCTCCGTCTGCGCCGCCGCGCTGGGCATCGTGATCTCGGCGAAGGAGTACAACGGTGCCGATCCCGACGTTAGCTACACCACCTCCGTCCTCATCATCTGGGCCACCCTTGAGGTCAACCTGGTCACCGTCTCGGGTAAGTTGATTCCGGCCTGCTCTCCCTTTTTCTCTTACTGACTGCCACTTGCTCCCGCCCCTCAGCCTGCCTCCCGATGATCCGGCCAGCCTGGATCTTCTTCTCCTCGTGGGGCCGTCGTTCCGGCCGCGACGGCTCGGGCGGCAGCGATGGATCTGTCGGCGGCGGCGCTTACGGCACCGGCCGCTCCCACACCCACAAGTCCATCGTCCTCTCCACAATCCCGACCAAGGCCGGCCGCGGCGCCGGTGCCGGCGCCGACTCGAGCTCGACCGCTGAGCTGGCCGGCTCTCCAAACGACGCCGACTTTGAGGTGCACGCAAAGGACGGAGTCTATCATGGCCATCCGCAGCAGGCTGCCCTGCACACTGTCATCTCGAGCCCGGCCCCCGACAACCGCAGCGAGGACTATGATCTCAACGCCAACCTCAATGGTATCCTGGTCACGAACCAGACCACCATTCATGAGTCACGGGTCGGCATGGAAGACTAAGTGAGCAAGATGTACATCTCATGGGTCGGGGGGTCTGTTTAATGTGTTTCTGTCCCGGATCTGGCGGAGGCAGAATATCCCTACCCACCCTACTGTTGTCATCACTTGCGCTCGGTCATGAAAAGGAAAGCCCGCTTGGAGGAGGAGCACTAAATGGTCAGAACAGGGCTTGGGGGAGGAATGGAGGAGAGTGGAAAAGGAAAGCCCGCTTGGAGGAGAAGCACTAAATGGTCACAACAGGGCTTGGGAGAGGAGTGGAGGAGAGTGGAAAAGGAAAGCCCGCTTGGAGAAGAAGCACTAAATGGTCACAACAGGGCTTGGGGGAGGAGTGGAGGAGAGTGGAAAAAGGAAAGCCAAGCATTAAATGGTCAGAACAGAGCTTGAGGCTAGAGTAGAGGAGAGTGGAAACTTGGATTAAAACATGCACCTATCCAAACCAAACAGCCGAGCCAAGTAAGAGGAGCAGAAGAGGAGGGGCCAAATCTCCCGGCTGAGGTTTTTTTTTCTCGTCTTATCTTATCAGTGACTCGAACCTGGGGATCCCCACATTTATTTTTCATACCCTCACTCGCTCTTTTCATCTGAATTCCTGACTCGTAAAGCTAAGCTGGAGAGGTGAGGTGGGCTCTCTCCATCTGTCTGCCTCTCTTGTCTGAAGCTCCCTCCTGCCCGCCCCTCCAACACCCCTCTTTGCCCTCTTTCCCTCAGCACCACCACAATGCTCCTCCTCCCGATCCCTGCAGGGGGCCGGGCTCCGGCCCTCCTGTTGCGCCGTCGCGCCGTCCCGATGGTTCCGACCGTGGCCAGGACATTCCTCTGCTCGGCCTCGCTGAGGTCCCTGGGGGTTGCGCAGCGCCTCCTCTCCCTGTCGAGGCCGCCGAATCACCAGCGCTCCGCTTCGGCCCGGCGCTGGCTGTCATCCGGAGCGGGGGCGGCCGCTGCCGCAGCGCAGCCCGCGCCCGGCGCCAGGGCATACCTGGCGGGCGGTGCCATGAGGCCCCCGCCCAAAGTTGACGTCAAGAAAGTGCTGGTCATAGGGAGCGGCGGCCTGGCCATCGGCCAGGCTGGCGAATTTGACTATTCCGGTGGGTTTCCTGTGTAGTACCTAGTCAGCATTTATGTGGCATATACCCGCGCGCCGCAGCCGAGGGAGGACAGACCGCTTACCCTGCCATAGGATCCCAAGCCCTCAAGGCCCTGCGCGAGGCCGGCGTGGAGTCGGTCCTTATCAACCCCAACATTGCCACTATCCAGACGGACCACTCCCTCGCTGACTCGGTCTATTTCCTGCCCGTCACGGTTGAGTACGTGACGCACGTGATCGAGCGGGAGCGGCCCGATGGCATCTTCCTGTCGTTTGGCGGGCAGACCGCTCTCAACCTGGGCGTGCAGATGCAGCGTCTGGGCCTGTTTGAGAAGTACGGGGTCCGGGTGCTCGGCACCAGCGTCCGTACCCTGGAGCTGAGCGAGGACCGGGACCTGTTCGCCAAGGCTCTCGGCGAGATCGGCATCCCGATCGCCGAGTCGGTGGCGGTCGGCACCGTCGACGACGCCCTCGAGGCCGCCGTCAAGGTCGGGTACCCGATCATCGTCCGGGCTGCCTATGCCCTGGGTGGGCTGGGTTCCGGCTTCGCGAACGACGAGGAGGAGCTGCGCAACATGGCGGCCCGGTCTCTGGCGCTGTCGCCCCAGATCCTGGTCGAGAAGTCGCTCAAGGGATGGAAGGAGGTCGAATACGAGGTGGTCCGTGACGGCCAGGACAACTGCATCACGGTCTGCAACATGGAGAACTTTGACCCGCTGGGGATCCACACCGGCGACTCGATTGTCGTGTAAGTCCGGCCGGCCCATCATCGCTCATCGCGAATCTGGCTCCCGCGTCGCTGCTGCTGACCCAGACGGCGCCCCCCGAGTGAAGCGCCCCCTCCGAGACCCTCTCCGACGAGGAGTTCCATATGCTGCGCTCTGCCGCTATCAAGATCGTCCGCCACCTGGGCGTCGTCGGCGAGTGCAACGTCCAGTACGCGCTTCAGCCGGATGGGCTGGACTACCGCGTCATCGAGGTCAACGCCCGGCTGTCTCGCTCGTCCGCGCTCGCGTCCAAGGCGACCGGCTACCCGCTCGCCTACACCGCCGCCAAGATCGGGCTCGGCCACAGCCTGCCAGAGCTGCCGAACCCGGTCACCAAGACTACGACGGCCAACTTCGAGCCCTCGCTCGACTACATCGTCACCAAGATCCCGCGCTGGGACCTGTCCAAGTTTCAGCACGTCCGCCGCGACATTGGCAGCGCCATGAAGTCGGTCGGCGAGGTCATGGCCATCGGCCGCACCTTTGAGGAGTCGTTCCAGAAGGCGATCCGCCAGGTCGATCCTCGTTTCCTCGGCTTCCAGGGTGACAAGTTCGACGGCGACCTTGACGCCGAGCTGAGCAATCCGACGGACCGTCGCTGGCTGGCTGTGGGCCAGGCCATGCTCCATCATGACTACTCAGTCGACCGGGTCCACGACCTCACCAAGATCGACAAGTGGTTCCTGTATAAGCTGGAGAACATCGTGGCCTGCACGCGCGAGCTCGAGTCTGCCGGCGACCTCGCCGCCCTGCACCGGGATCAGATCCTCCGCGCCAAGCAGCTCGGCCTCTCAGACCGGCAGATCGCCCACGCCGTCGGCAGCACCGAGCACGAGGTGCGCCGCCGCAGGCTCGAGTTCAACGTCCGGCCCTGGGTCAAGAAGATCGACACGCTCGCGGCCGAGTTCCCGGCCGACACCAACTACCTCTACACCACGTACAACGCGTCCTCACACGACGTCACCTTCCAGGATCGGGGCACTATCATCCTGGGGAGCGGCGTGTACCGGATCGGCAGCTCGGTCGAGTTCGACTGGTGCGCGGTCGGGGCGACGCAGGCTCTGCGCCGAATCGGTCGGAAGACCGTCATGATTAACTACAACCCGGAGACGTACTCAACCGATTTTGACGTCGCGTCGCGCCTCTACTTTGAGGAGCTCAGTTACGAGCGTGTCATGGACATCTATGACCTCGAGTCGGCCGCTGGTGTCGTCGTGTCGGTCGGCGGCCAGCTGCCGCAGAACATCGCGCTGCAGCTGCAGAAGGAGGGCGGCGCCGCCGTGCTGGGAACCGATCCGCGCGACATCGACCGGGCCGAGAACCGGCAGAAGTTCTCCGAGATCCTCGACACGATCGGCGTTGATCAGCCGGACTGGCGAGAGCTCACGTCGGTCCAGGAGGCCGAGCAGTTCGCGGACCGGGTCGGGTACCCGGTCCTGGTCCGGCCCAGCTACGTGCTCTCGGGAGCGGCCATGACGGTGGTTCGCAGCCGGGACGACCTCCGGCAGAGGCTGGAGGCGGCCGCCGACGTCTCGCCCGACCACCCGGTCGTGATCACCAAGTTCATCGAGGGCGCCCAGGAGGTCGACGTGGACGGGGTCGCCTCCCAGGGCAAGCTCATCCTCCACGCCGTCTCGGAGCATGTCGAGCAGGCCGGCGTCCACTCCGGCGACGCGACACTGGTCCTGCCTCCGGTAAACCTGGACCGCCGCACCCTCGATCGGATCCGGGAAATCGCCGAGAAGGTCGCCAAGGCGTGGAAGATAACCGGGCCCTTCAACATGCAGATCATCAAGGCCAACGCCGACGCCGACGCCGACGGGCGGTATCCTGAGCCGGCCCTCAAGGTAATCGAGTGCAACCTGCGGGCGTCGCGGTCGTTCCCGTTTGTCAGCAAGGTGCTCGGCGTCAACTTCATTGACGCCGCGACCCGGGCCCTGGTCGGGGGGGCCGACGTGCCGGAGCCGCGCGACCTCATGGCGATCGAGCGGGACTACGTCGCCGTCAAGGTGCCGCAGTTCTCCTGGACGCGCCTGCCGGGGGCGGATCCCTTCCTCGGGGTCGAGATGGCCAGCACCGGCGAGATGGCGTGCTTCGGCCGAAATCTGGTGGAGGCGTACTGGACCGCGGTCCAGTCGACCATGGACTTCCGCGTGCCCGAACCGGGCGAGGGCCTGCTGCTCGGCGGCGATGTAACCAAGCCGTGGCTGACCGCCGTGGTCGACCACGTCGCCCCGCTGGGCTACCGTCTCTACGCGGCCAGCGCCGACGTCAAGGCCTTCGTCGAGTCGACCAGTCGGCACGCCGGCGGCGGCGCCGTCCAGGTCGAGCTGATCGACTTCCCGACCGAGGACAAGCGGGCGCTCAGGGAGGTGTTCCGCAAGCACGACATTCGCGGGGTATTCAATCTAGCCCAAGCTCGGGCCGAGACCGTCACGGACGTGAACTACGTGATGCGCCGCAACGCGGTCGACTTCGGGGTGCCGCTGTTTATGGAGCCGCAGGTGAGTGTTTCTCAAGTTCGCTCGCTGCATACGTTTCTCTCTATCTATCCTCGGGCCATCGCTGACTCCTCGCCTTTCAAGACGGCCATACTCTTTGCCCGCTGCATGAGCGAGAAGCTCCCCAGGAAGGAGGGCATCCCGCCCGAGGTCCGCAGGTGGTCCGAGTTTATCGGCGGTAAACCCTTGTAGAGGCCGAAGCTCTACTCCCCGCCTCGAGCTTTTGCACTTTTGCCGGCGAACAACACTTACAAGGCCAGCCCGTCGGAAAGGGGGGAAGTGGGCGAAAAAGTCAAGTGGGGAAGGAGGGGAAGAGGGAAAGTTTGGGGAAGGGGAAGCAAAGGGGAGTCGGGGCGGCCGGACTCGGACTGGATAATGCAACGGAGCTGATAGTTTCCGTATCTGCCGGTCCGTGCTGTGGGATAAGTGTGGATCCGGATGCTCGGTCCGGCTGACTGGGGATCTCGGAGGGGCTATATATTTCGGGGGTGGTACCATGTCTCCCCGTCAGCTCTATTTGTGTGAGAGGGACTATGTACCCTGTCGATCTCCGCTTCAGGTAGGAGGGGGGTTTGTATCCCGTGGTCCCGGGGAGCTCCATTTCGGGGAGGAGGCCGGGGATGGGCATCCTGAGGAGCTCCCTTGCAGGGGGGACTGTGTATACCGTGGAGCTCCCTTGCAGGGGGATATTTTAAGGGACTTTATTTCAGGGGGGGCTGTGTATCCCGGGGAGTCACGTTTCAGGGGGCCTGTGTCCTCCGGCGAAGATGTCTTCTTTTCATGAAACCACAAGGCCAATCTGGCCGTAGCAACGACGAAATCTCCGGTCAGTTCATCGCCCTCCTCTACACATGGCCCCTGGCTGTCACTGGTCGAGTCCGCCCCAGGGACAATGGGCGGCGCCAACCAGCCTGACGGGTAATGGACACGGGAAGAGGTCTCTGTGGTCTGAGCACACTCCATTGACTGGTGGGCCTGGCTGACCTCGACCATGGATCAGCACGGGGATCGAGGGGGGGGTCTGTTTGGCTGGGGCGACAGTTGGTGATGCAGGATACGATCACGACCCTCTGGCTGGCGGGGCGGCCCGAGTAGACTGACCTGGGTTGAGTAGACTGGCCAGGGTCGAGTAGACTGACCTGGGTCAAGTAGACTGACCTGGGTTGGGGATTGTGGTGCTCGTTCATGTGCGAGATGTTCGCCACCAGCGAGTCAGCTGAATCCGAGTACCTGCCTGATCTGGTCATTGGAGAGCGGGGGGTCGCACGCCCGCCCGAGTGTTTACCAGCACATCACCCACGGCGTGATTACGCCTCTGGAGCTGGAAATCTGGATAAAGATTACTCTGCCAGCCGAAATCCCGCCGTCTCTCCGACCGCCCAGCCGTAAAATTCCTCCAACTTGGACCTGTTGGCTGGCACGTCACCAACAGAAGTCTGTGCACACTCTTAAGAAAATCGACCCCTATTTTATTTTTACGATATCCCGACCACGCCATAGAATGAGAACCCTAAATTTTAGGCGCTTATTAGAGCGCCTCCTATCCTAATAGCCTTTGCTAAAAGATTTAGGATCTAGTCAACTTATCGGTTAATAGAGGTCTACAAAAGATCGGCCTATTCTTCCTTTATTACCTCCTTGAATTCATCGGGCTCCCACGAAGCCAGATCGCGCTTTTTGAACTCAAGCTTCTGATAGGCCGTTTCTCCAGGGCTAAATTATAAGGAGGATAGGTGAAAACTGGTGGCCTCCTCGCTAGCAATAGTGGGCCCAGGCCAGCCATTAGTCAGCATGCCCTGGGGTTTATCCCCAGGCAGGCCACACCATAGAATAAACCAAGCAAGCAGAATATTTAATATCACAGGATCCCCAGATAATCTTCTGCCGTGATAGCTCCAGCACCCAAAAGCTTTCAATAGGTCATTGAAATTATACGGGAGCCCCATCCATATTGCTAGCGAGAGAAAGATTTTAGGAAAAGGGTGTGAGAGAGAAGGAAATAGCGGAGGTGTGCACAGACTTCTGTTGGCGACATGGCTGGATGTCGGACCCGGCGAGTCATTCGGCTGACCATCTCAGGCCAAGTTTCAATTACCCCTGTGTGGTTGGGCCGCCCACCCCCGCTGGCCTCTGAGAGTTTCGCGTTGTGGTGGCCCCTCTCCCCCTGCCTGTATTCCCCCCTCCCCCCCTGCTTGCATTCCTCCCTCCTCCCCTGCCTGCATTCCCCCTTCCCCCCCTGCCTGCATTCCCCCTTCCCCCCCTGCCTAGATTCCCCTCTCCCCCCCTGCCTGCATTCGTCTTCTCACTAGCCGTGTTCATTTCGGCAGCAAAGGATTGGGGATTCCGGGCAACAGGTGCTCGGGGATTTTCAGGTCTATGCGGTCTGAGATCTGTCGGGTCCCGGGCCCTGCCGCCGGTCTGTCGCTCGTTTGCAGGGGCGCCTATGGTGCTGGTGGATTCCGGAGGTGGCTGAATGGGAACAGCCTTAGAACCGTGACTGGCGGGCTGAAAAAAATCTCCCAGTCGTGGTTTTTTAGCATCTTGGTAGGCCAGAGCAGAGGCGCTGCTTTGGGGTTGCCCGTCGGAAGCGACGGGGAAAGATGTGGGGTGTTTTAAGCTGAGATTCGGTAGGTATTGACGTGTTGCGTCGGGAGTTCTGCCACCCGGAGTAAAGGCCCTACCTGGGAAGCCGGAACGATTATTGCCGCTGTGTTGAGGCCGACCTTGCGAATGTCGCAGATTTTGAACGGGCCCGGAAGATGAACTGGCGTGATGAGAGGTGTCACGGCTGTTGTCTGAGCCAAGTGGACGTGCCAACGGAGCAAATAGAAGACTGTTCGGCGGCGGTTCCCCCCTATGTAGCTCGGGGGGGAGTCGTGACATATCCTCGCGGCGCCGAATCGGTCCATTCGTCCTATCCTGTTGCATCCTCCACTTTTTGCTCCTGTCCGACCCTTTCTCGTCTTCATTCTGGCCGAAGTAATCAGCAACTGGGTGCCCGATCGACACCAAACCCGTCTTCTTTTTTTGGCCTGACATTCTTCAGTCTGTCTGGGGGGGTCCGTATGGGGGAGGGGGAGTCTGTCTGGGGAACTGAGGTGGTACCGGCACCGGTGAGCGGATGGTCGATGGCAGGCAATGAAAAACGAACCGAGGGTGCGGCTCGAGCAGCCTTTTATGGGGGGATGCACACAGGTGCAAGCCCTCGCTGGCAGGGGTGGGCTCATCGGCCTGGAGGGGTCTGTCTCTGTCTGTCTCTAGGGGGGGGCAGCGTCGGCTTGGCCCGGCAGGCAGTCCAACCCGAGTGTTATCATGACAACGTCGCAGTTGTGGCAGCGGAGCTTGCGCCAGGCCTGCCCGACGGTCGACTCGGCGAGGAAATTTTGCAATGAGGTGGGTGAGGGGGAGGGTCCTTTTCCGCCCGCCCTTCGTGGCCCGCCCTTCATGGAGGGGGGGGCCCTCTTCCGCCCGACCCCCGCCCCCCCCCATCCAGACCCGTCTTTTCGTGCAACTGGCCATCTCTTGCCCATATTCGGAATCCCGGCCGCCGTCGACTCTCGTTTTCGATTTCCGGTGCTGGCCAGTCGGCGCCGACGGCAAAGGCTAGGGGATGCGGGCTGGCGGTGCTGCTGGTGCGCGGCTGCGCGGCTGTGCTGCACTTTCCTGCTAACTGGCCGGCCGCCGAGACAATAAAAGGACGGGAGAAGAAATCCAGTGACCGAGCAACCAGACCGCACGCAATGATCTTGCGCAGGGGTCACTTCTGCTTCCTCTTCCTCTACTTCTTCTTCTTCTTCTTCTTCAACTGCTGTCTATTGCGGTGCCGATGCCACGGGGCTTCGTGTTGCCGCCTGCAGGCTGCCACTTACGTCCCGCTCCGGGTCGTTGATGGTGGGTCTAGTCACCCTCGCGCTCATCTCCCACTGGGTGGTGCTGCTTCTGGCGGGCTGCTGGCAGGCGGAGACGCCACCTATAACTGCCTCTGCTTTTGAGCATTATTCTTGCCATGTCCACGATCGCAACACCACCGCTCCAGGGAGGGTAACCTGCCGAGTGCAGTATTGTTCGGTCGGAGCGAGCCGACAGCGAATCGGCAGGGTTGATCTCCTCGCTCCGCCTCGGCCCCCAACCGCGATTTTCTTTCTGGTCCACCCCCCCGTAAGGAGTGAGGGAATAGATCGCGAAGAGAAATCGGGAGGTAATCGGGAAAAAGACCGCCCCTCCCCAGATGCAACGTTGCAGGGGCCGTGTGGGACATGTGCGGGCTGAGAGGGAGGCGGCGACCGAGCCGCGGGGCCAGTTGGGTCGAGCGGAGTCGGCAAGCAGGACCGATGAGGGGGCCTCAATCAATATTGCCTCAACATGAAGATGACGCCGGTCATTCGGGCCTTTTTCTTGGCCTACATTGATATGTTGTTGGTCAGTCACTTAAATCCCCCAACCGTACTCGTACTCGCACTCGACTCGCCGTTCGAGGCCTCCATCTCTCCAGCCTTCCCATCTGGAGGTTTAGATACAAGAGGTCGTTTTTAGCTAGGCACAAGCAATCGATAGCCGGTATTCTCTTTATTTTTGTATGCAACGCTCGCCATGTGTAGAAAAATAAAATGCCAAATGAACAACCCGATACAGCCCGTGCATATCGGATCCAGCAATCCAGCGTCCTCCGACTCCCCCCCCCATGCCTGGTGCAGCATCCGCCTGTCACTTCTGTCACTTGCGTCGGCCAGGTGGCCACCTCAGCCGGCTCCACATACTGGAAGCAACCGCTGCGCCGCACACTCCTCTGTCTGAAATCGGCTGGCCCGTCGACAAGATAGCTGGCCCCAGCCCATCTCTGGGTACCTGACGCCGCTACGATTTCGCGGATACGGACTCTCCGGGGACCGCACCGCATTGGCCGTCCGGTCTTGGCGGTCGGGCCGGTGATGTTGCCTGCCTTGGTCCCGGCTCACTCCGCGCCGGGGTACTTGATTCCGCCACCTTTCCGCAGATGCAGATGCGAGCTCTTGCTTGCGTCGCACTGTATCGGCGGGCCAGCCGACACAGGGGCCAACATCGGCCCGGCTTCACATACTTGACGCCACCGCCATCGCTCTGCAGATACGGACGCTCTCTTTGGTCGCACCGTATCGACAGCCCAGTCGACGACGGTGTCCACCTCTGCCTGCCCACCTTCAGGTGCCCGACTCCGCCGCCAGTCCGCATACCAGACACGGACTCTTGCTTAGGCCCCAACGTATCGGCAGCCAAGTCGGCAATGTGGCCCACAGCCCGGCTTCGCATACCGGACGCCGCCGCCGCCGCCGCCGCCGCCGCCGCCGCTCCGCAGATGCGGACTTCTCCTGAGGGCCACCCCATGTCGGCAGGCCAGTCGACAATGATGGCCACCTCAGCCCGCCTTCAGATACTTGACGCCGCTGCCGCTGCGCAGATACGGGCTCCTTCTAGGCCCGCATCGCATCGCCAGGCCCGCGTCATGATCTCCCAGATCGTTGACATCCCGTCTCCTCTTCCTGCCGGCAACCTGCTGCACCGGGGTGGACCACGCCCAAGCCTGGGCTGGGTGGGACTCCCGCCACCCACTCGGATCGTCTTTAGTGTCCGAGTCGGCGTGGACCAGGCTGGCCGGGGACGGGACCGCACCACGCCCATGCCCATCGGGATGCGTTTCAGGCGGGGTCGGGAGCAGGCCATGCGTCTGCACGGCGGAGGACAACATGCCGAGTTTATTTTCTCTTCCAGGGACAGGCTCCCCGGCGCGGACCAGTACCGAGTCCAGCCCCGTCCCGCACGCCTGATGGGGTCCAGGATTCCACCAGCAGTGGTCGGCCGGTCCAGGCTCGTCGTCGTCGTCGTCATCTCCCGGCGGCGTTGCCGCCTCGAGGTCGCCAAGGCTGCAGTGCTGCCGGCTCTCATAGTCGGTTCGGATCTCGGCCGGGGTGTGGCTGACCGGCCACTCGTCCGCCACACCAGCGCCATACTTTCTGGTGCGCAGGCACTGCACAAACTGGAGCTCCTCCAGGCGGCGGGCGAGGTCGGTGCCGAAGTCGTCGTCGCCGCGAAATGCTCTGCATATCTGCGGCGGCGTGCCGGGGTGGCGGCCGAGGTGGCGGCCCTGGGTCAGCACCACATCAGGGAGTGGCTGCGGGGTGGACGGTCAGTTGGCTAGAACTGGAAAGGGGGGCGCGGAGCTGGGGAAGCGGAACTCACGCCGCGAAGGCATTCATCCACCGCAGCGGCAGCCTGGATCCAACTCCTCCTGTCCATGGAATTAGGCTGGGTCTGGCTGCCGGACGCGTGGTCAGGTGACCGCTGCTTAGGGTGTCTGTGTCCGTGTCGGCTGTCTGTGTCGGCTGTTGGGCGTCGGGTGCTGGATGTCGGGTGGTCGAGGGGCAATGCTGGGGAGAAATTCAAGAGATTGATGGAGATCGGGGCGAGCAAAGTAATAGAGGCTGATCGGCCAGCCGGACAGACAGTCTTTGTTGCACGCCCAAGAGTTGATTGCGGGTGCGAAGATTTTTACCTTCCCCCCTTCTCTTTGTTGAGCACAGCCGAGTAATTGCCAACAACAAGAAAGGAGGGCGGCTACTGAAGGGGCCGTGGGTGGCAAGACCATGGCCTAGGCTGCTGGGTGGCACGTGCGGTGGCACAATCCACCGCCGTGATTGGGCCGCGGCGCCATCCGACGAGAGGCGGCGGAAGGTCTGGGGGCTGATTGGATCAAGTAAGCTTATGATGTAGCAAAGCCATGATGCGACCACACCCACGTGACGTCAGGCCGAAGGAGATGGCGCCACTCCCGCCCAACCAAGCCAAGCACCCAAGCCTCGGGCAGCACGACGGAGCGCATGCGACTGCGGCATGCGCCTGTGGGCGGGCGCGACTGTAACGGGATTACGGGTGGTATTTTAATCTTGTCATCGTGCGCCTCGAGAGACGACGGGGCAGAAAAGGGCTGGAGCCGGGCTGATGCGCCGACGGCAAGTCGGCGGCCAGATTGACCGACCCTTTGGTCATCTTGTTCTCGGCGCTGCTTCCGCCCTCTCTCCAGTGCATAATCACTCAATTGTCATCTCCACATCTCCACAGCCTCGAGGGCCAGGCAGATCTGTCATGGGGAGGGGGCCAGAACCAGCCTTCGAGTCACCCGCTGCCCACTCATTCAGATCCTTCCGACTCATCGGCCATCCCAATTCCTTCCTGGCAGCAACCGGTCGGGCTTGTTCGGCATGCACTCGGAGGTCCTCTTTTCCGAGGTGCCCCTTGTTTCTGGTGGAACATTGCCACGACACAATGCAGCAGACCAGAACGGACACCGACCGACCTGCTCTGTCCTGTCCCGCCCCTTCGAACTACCCGGCCAGACCGGAGCCATTTCGACTGACCGAGCAAATTAGACACCGCAACCATCGTAACGGGCGGAGGGGTAGGGGGGCATTAGGCCTTGTTTTCTGACCGCTGACCGGCCAGCAGAGACGGCGGCCTGCACCGTCTGCACACACTGTAGGCATGCGCCCTGCACAGTATCAACTTCGACATGAGGGGGGCATGATGAGGAGCGGACGGCGGCGGCAGAGGCGGCGACGGCATCAAACTCGCAAATCACATCCTATTTACTGCCTCTTTCCCGTCTTGTGCTCTTATTTGTCATCCGGGCCGAGCCGCCGTCCGTGGGACATCAGATCTCCGGGTGACGCCACGGCTTGCGCCCATAAGCGGGAAGATAAAGCGTAAATTCAATCCAAACGATGCCCACTGAGCCGGCGTCGTCGCCGCCGCCGCCGCCGCCCACGCCGCCCCTTACCCCCTCCTCCCTCTTCGCCACCCTCACGCCCGCCAACACGCTCGCCAAGCTCGCGTTTAGTAATGTCTTTGAGTGTCACTTCCGCGACCAGGCCGCCGCCCGGCGGGCCGGCGTCCACGTCGCCGCCGAGCAGACGTACGACGCCGACGTGATGCGATTCCGCCGCCGGCTGCAGCACCAGCATCACCAGCACAACCACCGCCGGTCCCTGCCCCTGCCCCCGCCGGAGCCGCCGCCGCCGATGCCGGGTAATGGCAGCGGCAGCGGCGGCGGCGGCGGCAGCTTCCTCAGCGTCAGCTCCAGCTCCGACACCGACACCGACCTCGACCTCGACCCCACCCCGGCGACCAGGGCCCTCGGCCTCGTGTGGACCGGCTTCTACGGCTTTGATTTCGACACCCCGTCGGTGCCGGCCTCGCCGCAGTTCGGCTGGACGGTGGGCAAGGGCCGGCCGCCCCCCGCCGGCGCCACCGGCGCCAACCCCGCTGCCGGTCTGACCGACTTTTTGCTCGCAACCCGCCGCTTCGCCCGCGACAGCGCCGTCGCCATGCACGGCATCCACGCCCGCTTCAACTTCCACCCCGAGAGCTCCATCTTCTTCGTCGCCAAGGCGAACCGCGCCGCCGACGCCGAGGTCACGCTCGAGGGGTCCGCCGTCTCGTCCGCGCCCGCCGTCCTGGCCAAGTCGCGGATGGCGGTGCGGATCGGCAGCCTCGAGTACGGGTTCGAGTATACGCCCTTCTCCCGGACCCAGGCCTTCAGCCGGCGCCGGGCCCTGTACCTGCACCAGTTCAACGCCGCCGCCGCCGCGGCGCTCACGTCGGGCGCCTACATCCCGCCCACGCCCCTGCCGGGGACCCGCACCTTTGCCGGCTTCACCATCGTGGAGCCACTGGGGAAGGGCGCCTTCGGCAAGGTCTGGTCCGGCTGCGACGTGCACGGCCGCGTCGTGGCCATCAAGATCCAGGAAGTCACTCGCCGGAACATGGACTCGGTCGGGGCCGAGATCGAGGTGCTGCGCCGCCTCACCGAGCTGGCCGACTCGGCGTCGGCCGGGTCCGGCTACCTGCTCCGGCTGGCCCAGGTCCTGCGCGCGAGCGGGGACACGGCCGCCCCGCTGGCCGCGCCGTTTGAGGACATTGGGCTGGTGATGGAGCCGGTCGCGCCCATGACCCTGAGCGGGCTCGAGCTGAGCCCGCTCCGCGTCGGTATGCCCGCCGCCGCCGCCGCCATCCTCCGCGGCGTCCTCGAGGCCGTCAACTTCCTCCACTCGCACGGCTGGATCCACCGCGACCTGAAGAAGGACAACATCGGCCTGGTCGGCAACCCGGCCCGGCCGATCCTGCTCGACCTCGGCGGGGCCTGCCAGCTGGCTACGGCCACGTCCAAGGTGCCCGCCACCCCCGGCTCAGGCGGCACGGTCGGCTACCTCGCGCCCGAGCGCGAGCTCGTCCCCTACGACGCCGGCGTCGACGTGTGGGCCGTCGGCGTGATCGGGTTCGAGCTGGCCCGCGGCCGGCACCCGTGGCGGTTCGCGGTGAACCCTTGGCGCGAAGGCGAGCAGTTTGAGAAGTGGCGCCCCCGGTGGGAAAGCAAATACCGAGAGTCGATGGATGAGCTGGGGCTATGCGAGCGGGTCGCCACGGCCGAGGGCCCGAGATCAGAGGTGGTATATGGTACGTCTTGCCCCTCCCCCCTCCTCCCCCCCCCTTCCCCCTTCCTCCTCCCCTCCCTCTCTTACCCCCTCCCTCTCCTCCTCCCTCCTCCCATCCATGCGTGAGCGCCGTGAGACTGACACTCATCCAGTCGAGTCTCTGCTCCGGGAGATGCTCCGATACCCGTGGGCATCGACGATCCCGCGCATAACCATGAGTGCCGCTCTCGAGCACCCCGCCTGGAGGGCCCTGTCAGAGGACCACCACCAGACAAAAAGAACGCGGATCTGAGTCCATCCAGTCGGGCCCAGTCCCATCCACACTCGCACGGCAATGCCCCATAGCTACCGACATGTCTCCCCGAGGCCTCCATAGACAAGATCGGCTACCCGGCTGCCGCCATCCAACCCAGAGGCCAGACGACCAAGTTGATGTTGGATCTCCAAGCTGTAATTATATCACCGGTACTCACCGCTCCTCTCCTCACTACATGAGGCAGCATGCAGAGCGAAAGGAGCAAGCGCACCGGGGGCCGAGACAGGCGCGACATATACAATCAAATTCCAGATATATTCGTGGACCATGTAACGTCGGAGATCGGGCTCCGTCTGCCAGCTAGACATACGAGACAAATATAGACACATTAGCCGTGATTACCCGTCACCGTTCAATACCACGCGCCGACCTCACTTCACCTCTATCATGCGCTCCCTCCCGTTCCATTCCAGCTATCTCGCGGCCTGTGGTGTCTGTCAACCAACAGCCAGGCCAGATGCTGGGTGGGCCCCGGCCGGGAGATGTGTGCCGCGAACCAACGTGTCCAAGGCACCAGAAGAGGGCGCGCATGTGGGTGTTTCTAAAGATGACAATGGTCTGGTACTGGTACTTTAAATCGGTCTCGGAGATTATCCCATACCCGTCGGGTTTCCTCAATCTAAGCTTTGCTATTTATGTTCGGTCCAGCCGGGCCGACAAGAATATTACCACGCCGGTGATTGATTCTCAGGCATTCACGCATTCCCATGAACGTACCGGCCAATCCGGCCCGAGTTCGCACAGCTAGCTATTCCTCTCCCAAACCACCGCTCCTCTACAGCCGAGCTGACCTCCTAGACCGTCATGAGCAGAACCGCCACAACTCCAAGAAGTGAGCCCCACAGTGCCGAGCCCGCGGGCGCCGCCAGGGCCCGCCCCTGGCTTCTCACCACGCCGGGAGTGGGCCCGAACAGAGGTGCGGACGAGGACTGCTGCAGCACCGGCGGCATAAGGAAGGACACGGAGAACGTCGGAACTGGGGCGAGGGCGGGCTCGGGCGCAAATGCCGGTGACTCGGGCGCTGCCGGCGACTCGGGGGGAGCCGGTGCGAGGGTGAGCAGCGGCGGCGCAACCAGACCCCCCTCGCTCGTGGCCGCGGGCAGCGGCTTCAGGCCCTCGGGGGGCTTGAGTCCAGGCGGAGACTTCAAGCTCCCCTCGTTGGAAGGAGGCGGCGCGCTCTCGGGAGACTGGAGAGTGGGCGTCGAGACGTAGCCGCCGGCCGGGGGGGGGTTGACGGCGGGGGGAGCTTCCTGCATAGGAGGAGCTTCCTTCGTGGGGGGGGTTTCCTGCATGGGGGGAGTTTCCTTCATCGGGGGGGTTTCCTGCATCGGTGGGGGCGGGGGCGGGAGAACTTCCGAAGCGGGTGGAGCAGAGTAGCCCGCGCCAGGGCTGTTAACGGCGGGAGGGTTCGCGATCGCAGGAGGCGGCAGAAGGGCCTCGGTGGGCGGAGCGGCGGAGCCAACGGCCTCGGGAGGGGCCGATAACGACTGCGAGGAGTGATGGTTAATTGGGGAGACGCGCCAGCTCGATATATCACGGAGCGGGCACTTACAGCCGTGTCCGAAGGCTTGCCCATTCCACTGTTGCCGCCTTTACCTCCCATGCCCGTCTCAATGACTACCTCACTCGACGTCGTTGTCGTGGTCGTGAGCAGCTGGCCCGAGCTCCCACCCCCGCCCGAGAAGGAGCCCGGAGGCGGTTTGAGCGCCCCACTGGGGGGTGCGAAGGACCCGATCGACTGCAGGCCACCGCTGCCGCCCCCGGACGGCGCCGATTTTTCGGTTGAGGTCGAAATCGAGGTCGAGCCTTTGGCGCCGCCAGACATGGAATTCTCACCCCCGCGGTTGCCGCCCGTCTGCTGCTCCTGCTGCTGCTCCTGCTGCTGCTTCTGCTGAGATTGCTTCTCCTGCTGCTGCTTCTGCTGCTGCTGCTGCTGTTGCTGCTGCTGCTGCTGCTGCTGCTGCTGCTGCTGCTGCTGCTGCTGCTGCTGCTGCTGCTGCTGCTGTTGCTGCTGCTGCTGCTTCTGCTGCTGTTGCTGCTGTTGCTGCTGCTGCTGCTGCTTCTGCTGCTGCTGAGATTGCTGCTGCTGCTGAGATTGCTGCTGCTGCTGCTGAGATTGCTGACCCGAGTTTTGCTGCCCGTCACCCTGGTTTCCTTGTGACTGGGAGCCCCGCGGGGACAAGCTCGAGGGGGACGACGAGCCCTGCCCCGTCACGACGGCTTCAGAGAGGGCAGCGGCCCCCAGCGTGAGGAATACATAACAAAAAGAGAGCTTCATATTGAGGAAATGAAGGTGATGGAGGTAAATAAATCGAGTGTGACGCTAGGCCGCGAGAAGAGAGATGAATGTGAAAGGTACAGAAAAGAAGTTGACGCCAGGCCAGGAGAGAAAAGAGGTGCGGGGATCCACAGCGGTGAGCGATGCTCAAGTTGTATCTCAGGCCAGCCCGCGGTTGGATTTATAGATCTCAAGAAAATAATGTGCAGGAGTAAAAAAAGGCAGAACGAACGACATGCGGAAGGGCGAGCAGGGAGAAAGAAGGTCAGGGAGAGTGAGAGGGAGATGGCGGCGTAGATACCCAGATGCCAAGCCTGGCCAGAAACGAGCGAGTGCTCGCCATGTCCTTAATCAAGCCGGATCACGGAGGTGCCGAGTCCGGAGTATGGGAGGGAGGAGCCAGGGCTCGTCTCATGATGCGGGGCGGCGGGGCGGACCGGGACAGCCAGGACTGGCGAGGTGGACAAGGGCTCGCCATGTCATCTCATGGTATAGACGCGGGGGGCTGGGTGGGGGTGGGGGTTAACAGGTTCGCAGCCCAACTCCAAGTGTTCAGACGGTGGGGATGCGGGCAAGCCAATGTCGCTGTCCCGCCCCGTCTCTGATCTGATCTGGTGACGCTCGAGGACTCAATCCATTCCCCCCCTCTTTTCTGGAGCACCATGCCATCTTGTGGCCCTTGCATGGCCCCGAGCTAGATCAATCAATGACCGCCCAGATCAAGAGCAGGTCAAACCCCCAGCTGAGACGAGACAGGGGCCCCGCGCCGAAGATCAAACCCTGCTGTGACGGCGCGTCCCCAGATTGCAGGCCGAGCCGGACTCGGCGCGAGAAAACCGGATGGCTGTGGTGAGGATCGGCGGCGAAAATTGCCGACCGGCTGGGTTTGACGTGCGTCATCCGATTCCATATGGCATGCCATTGCGCTGGGACACTAGGTATCTATTTCAAAGAGCTCGAGTCCCGAGGGCGAGCCGAGTTCGAGGGCTGGCAGGGAGGCTGGGTGGGGTATAAGTTCAGGCGGAGAGAGACGCAGTCTCTCTTGCGTGTTCGATATCAGCGGCTATTAATTTGATTCGTAGTGAGATCCAGGTCGAATTCGAGATCCATCTCAGCAAACGGGGCCAAGAACAGCGGGGCAGCGCTGCACAGTTCCATCACCGTCAGAGTGGTGCCGCCAGACGCGCCAGTCGCGCCAGTCGCGTCCCCACACACCGTACCCGGCCCGTACGCGCACGTGACCCACAAACCGAAGTAAAAACCCTTCCCCCCCCGTCCCCCACCTCTCTTTCCCTTTTTTCTTCTTTCCTCAGCTGCAAATTCTGCCATTGCAATGACCAGCCGACCCGAGGTAAATGATCCCCCCCCGCCGCCCATCGCCGCCGCCGCCTCTTCCCTCCACGGCGTGGTTATCTATCCTCGTGCGCTCCCTCTGACATTTTTATTCCTCAGATCCATCCCGCTCTATGGGCGCGTTGCGTGCCCGAAAAATGCAAATCAGGGTAACGACAAGCGGTCACAAGGCACGGATCAGTAAGCATACAGCGCAGACCCTTCAACCGATGGCAATGCTGGTGTTGTCAACAATGTCGGCCCGCCATCGTTCAAAACGCGGAGGTCCGGGATTGTGGCAGCTAGGCAGTCTGGCACGCGCAACTTTGCGAGTAACGTCTCCAGTATGGCTGTCGTCTCGTGGAAGTTACCCCGTACTCCGGGATGTTGTCATCTCGTATTCAACATACTTCCCGACTCAGCAGCATCATGCCGCTGAGCAGCATTGCCATCGGTGGGTTGAAAGAAACACCTGAAGGGCGGATGCAGAGTGGCAACGGCCTACTATTGCTCCTTCATTGAAGAGCCTCTGGTATGGTTACACTCTGCATTCTATCAGTTACCTCGCTGCTACGGGAGCCGAGGCAGTACCAACTTCTCCCTACATCTACGGATTGGGGAGAGAGACAGGTATCCACGTCTTGATGGGAGAATCATCTCCCTCGCGGCTTGGCCTCGGTGGTTCGGTCAGGGGGCTCATCTGTGTCGGTCTGAGGGCTCATCTGTGTCGGTCTGGGGGCTCGTCTGTCGGTCTGGGGGCTCGTCTGTGTCGGTCTGGGGGCTCATCTTTGTTCGGTCTGGGGCTGTGTTCGAATCTGGGGGCTCTTGACTCGGCTGCCGAGCGTGTGAGAATGGCTTCGGCCTTCTTCCCCCGGCGTCGGGTGGCGGACTGGGGGCTTTCTTCTGGGGGATTTCTTCTGGGGACTTTCTTCTGGGGGCTTTCTTCCGAGGGCTTTCTTCCGAGGGATGAGGAGGAGGGGCGGTGTGGATGGGAGGTGGGGGAGAAGGAGGACCAGAGGAGGAGGCAGGGTGGACGGGAGGAGGAGGGGGGCAGGGTGGACGGGAGGAGGAACAAGAGGAGGATTGAAATGTTGGGGCTGCCACTCTTTTTTCCCACTGGGTTTTTAACGAGGGCAGCAGGATTTGGGCTTCCGGTGTCGTGTTGAATGCAATTCAATGCTTCGCCGATATCAAGGCATTCGCCTGTTGATCTGCCACGTGTGTGATGTACTCCTTGACTTGCGTCTTGGACAAGTAGGGTCCAAAGTGCTCGCCAGAAAGGATTGGACCGACTTTTTCGCGCCTGATCTCGGCCTCGACAACGAATCCAGGTGCTCCCTCCCCATGCCAGCCAAGCATTTAACTTGCCTCCTCCGGCCGCGTATGTCGCCATTCTCTCCGGCGCGGCACAGTCCGGGGGTGGGGGGGTGGACTGAAGGGTGGCGGCGGCGGCAGTGAGCCTGGCCGCTTGCGACCCAGCCCCCAGCCCCAGCAAGCTCGGAGAATATCGACACAAGCAGTCTGGACCTCGACTCGGGCCTGGAATGCCCCCAGGTGCTACTACTGCAGGTGCCGATTTATTGGGCTCTGGTCGCATGAATCTCGCTTCTCTCGCCGCCCGTATCGCGACCCCCCTCCTGTATGGAATCCAAGGTCCCCCCTCTGCAAACTTCCTTGCGTCTGCGCCGTGCATATTCCCGCCAGGCACACGCGCGACTGACAGCTTGTGCCCCCGTCCCTCCCTCCCTCAATTCTTGACCTCGCCTTACGGGACCCGCCCCGCCGGGCCGTATCGCACACTGACCAGCGCGAACAAGCTTGGCTGCGACGTCGCCCCCAAGACAATCTCAATAATACTACTACAGACATATGCCCAGGCCAGGAAGAGAAGACATTCTGTCTCAATTCGGACCTGGGCTTGGGACCCAGAGCTCGGACCGCCCGCGGTCGGACGGGTGGACTCGCACCGCACTCCTCTGGGGCTGACCGCGTCGCCGCCCGCCCTGCATAGGGCGGAGCCCTGCGCACTGCCAGCACTGACGGATGGATGCAAGCCCCAGTGCCGGCCCAGGCCCCTTCCTTGCCTTGTCGTCGCTCGTGTTGTTTCCGTTTTTAACCCTTGAGCTGCTCGCCTCGGTAATTTCCTGGCCCTGGCCCCTTTTTTTCCCTCGAGTCCTATCCTGTCGCTTGTCTCTCACATCTTTGCCAGCCGCTCATAGACCAGAGTCGATCAGCGCTCTTTGCCCCATTAATATCGCGTATCGTATCGCGCCGCCGGACAGGCAGGGTCCAGATTCCTGGCTCTGGGCCAAATCTACATTCCCCGCCTGGGGGCCCTCTCGAACGAGCTCGTACCCGATTTTCTCTTCGCCTGTCCCCCCCCTCCCCCCTCCCCCCCTGCTCTCTTCTACCTCCCGATTCTGGCTTGCTTGAACGGTCTCGTCGGCCGCAGGATCGATGCGGCGCCGCCACGCCCTCCGCCGCGCCGCGAGGCGAGCGCTTCCCATCCTCGCCGTCTTCGCCCTCGTCGCCGTGGTGACCCTGCATGCGCTCCTCCCGCTCGACAGCCCGGTCCGGTCCGCAGTCCGGTTCAATGCGGCCCGGCTGGGCGTGTACCTGCGGGGGACCGGCCCGGGCCGCGACGCCTGGCTGGCCCGGACCCCGGCCCAGTACCCCCTCTCGGATGACCTCTCCGCCGACGTGGCCGTCGTCATCAAGACTGGCTACGCGACCCGGCATCGCGTGCCCGCTCTGCTTGAGGCGCTGGGGCTGGTCAGGAAGGAGGAGGTGGTCATCACAATCCCCCCCCCGAGACCCTCTCCCTTCTCTCCGCGCTGGCGGGAGAAGGACGGTGATGGGCCGGATGTGAATCGGACTCGGAACGAGCCGCAGGGGCAGGCGTGGAGGCGCGAGTGGACCGGACGCGAGCCGACGAGGCGCGTAAAGACGACGAGGCTGGTCAGGGCTGAGGATGGGTTCGTGCTGGTGTCGGATTTTGGGGGCGCGACCGGGAGTGGGGGCGGAGCCGGGAGTGGGGGCGGGGGCGGGGGCGGGGGCGACGGATTTGGCCGCGACGCCGCCGCCGCCGCCCTCGAGAGCGTCGGGCTCTGCGACGCCTGGGCCGCGCTCATGGACCGGATCTCGCCGCGGCTTGTCAACTCGCCGCGGCTGATCGAGTACAAGAGCATGCTCACCGCCATTGAGGACGGATACTCGGAGCTGGCCGGCAACATGGCGCGGTACTATGGGTGGGGGCTCGAGACGTCCAAGGTGCGTGCGGCCGCGTCCGTCCCCGTCCCCATCATATCGAACATGCCCCTTGCCCCACGTCCCTTGCTCCATGCCTCATACCCCCCCGCCCATCCTGACAAGCCCCCCTGTCCAGTTCCTCATCGGCCTCGAGACCGCCTACGCCCAGGACCCCAGCCGCAAATGGTACGTCGTCATCGACGACGACACCGCCCTCTCCCGCACCTCGCTCCGGCGCCTGCTCGAGCGACTCAACCCGGCCGCGCCGTGGTACATCGGCAACCCGGTCGGCGACTTCAAGGGCCGGTTCGCCCACACGTCGGCGGCGGCGATCTTCTCGGCCGAGGCGGTGCGGCGCCTCGTCTCGTCGCCGGACGTGCTCGCGCAGGCCCATCTGCGCTCGCTCTCGGACCACGGCGGCGAGAAGCTGCTGGCCGTCACGCTGCAGCGGCTAGGCGTCTATCTCGACGAGGGCCACGCCCACCTGTTCGACCCGTACCCGCCCCGGGTCGCGCGCATCGACGCCGACAACTTCTGCGCACCCCTGGTCTCGATCCACGGCTTTGCCGAGGGTGTCGATCCCGCCGAGATGAATCGCCTCGGCACGGCCCTGCGCAGTAGCAGCAGCAGCAGCAGCAGTAGCAGCAGGAGCAGTCATGTCGATCACGACGACGACATGCCCGGCGGCGGCGGCGGCGGCGGCAGCAGTAGCAGCAGCAGCAGCGACCGCGACAGCACTTTCCGGTGGGCTGACCTATGGCGCCTCTACGGCCAGCCGGCCCTGGAAGGCCTCGCGCCCGGGGCCGCGAGCCAGAACCGCGACCACGTCGGCCCGCGCGACCGCTCCCTCACGAGCGAGTTCCGCAGTGTCGCATCATCCGAGGCGTGCTGGCTGCGATGCCGCCGGCAGGGGCGCCGGTGCCTGGCCTGGACGTGGGAGCAGCCGACCCAGCTGTGCTTCACTGCGCCGTGGTTCGTCGTCGGAGGCGAGATCATGGAGGGGAGCACCTCGGGCGTCAATTCGGACCGGATCAGGGAGCTCAACAGCCACTGCGCGTGAGGGGGTGCAGCGACCGCCACTCGGTGAGATGGCACAGGGACGGGGTAGGATTATTGGAAAGAGGGGGCTCATGTGGATGGCTGGGATCTATTGTATTTGCACCTGGTATGAGCAGGGCTTGCATAACGCGAAATGTCGGGCATTGTGGCGGATGGGGGTGCTGCTGGAACCGGCGGCCGTGTTTGATATCTGCGGATGAGACAGTGTACTCGATTTGCGAGCAGTTACCAAGAAGCATATAAAAAATAATCAGTCAGGTGTTCTGATCTTGCCACGTAAAACATCAAAAACGGCTAGGCGGCGGGAGGTTGGTGATTGGTTACTATCAGCGCCGCAGGCTGTATTCGCCAGCGCGCGGGCTTGGGATATTCCGCAAATATACGAGCTGGGAGTTCCTGTGTGTTAACTGATGCCGCGAACCTGATGTCCCAACGAGTTTAGGTTAAGAGATCGAGAAACTTAGCTGATAGGCAACGTGTCCGTCTCCTTTTTGCACAGCTCTGGGTTGGACTGGCGAGCCGGGGAGGGGGAGGTTGCCAGCAGTCGGGGATTTCCTCTCTGCTCAGTTCTGGATTCAAGATGCGGAGGCAGTGATAAACAGTCGAGGTTTCTAACCTTGTCAATGCTGGCAATCAGATATGCCCGGGGCCGTTCCATACAGGACACATTGTTGAGGTTTCCTGTGCATCACAGAGCGCCAGTCACATGTGGGAGCCAGGGAACTGCGGAACTGATAGCCGACGTCGCCTTCTCGAATTCGACAGGCGATCGGCTCTCTCTGAGTATATAACAAACCGTCGAAACTTATGTGTGTACTAATGCTACCTACAGCCTAGTCTCGCGACCGGTGCCCCCGACTCTGGAAGCAAGGTGAACAGTCAAAGTATCTTTCTTATTAATGCTGCTAGGGAACGTAAATAAATAGAGGTAGAACCGTTTCACGTCGTGGCCGTCGTTAACCCAACCCCCGCCTGCTCCCCACCCACCCTTCCCCCGCCCATTTCCCACTGAGAGGGAAAACTTAGAAAAAGAGAGACCCCGACCCCGCCCGCGCCGAGAAAGAAGAAGCCGAGGGGGGAGCCAGCCCCCCTCCTCCTCCTTCTTCACTCGGCCCACATCTTAATCCCCTCGCTCGCTCAGCACCCCCCGTACCGCACCCCCCTCCTGCCGATCTCCTTCCGGCCGACCGGGTCCTCGGGAAAGACCCACCCCCGTGACCGCTTCGCCTCGCGCTTCTCCGCCAGCTGCGGCTGCGGCATCCACGAGTCGCGCGGCATGGCCTTGGTGCGGGTATGCTCGGCCGGGGCGCCAATCTCGCTGCGCCAGTGGGCCTGGCCCGGCGCCGGCCGGTCATCCGGCCCCGCCATCATGCACAGTCCCCACAGGGCGAGGCAGGCCGTGAGGGGGATCGTGGCCGGGTCGGGGAGGAGGGCGGCGGCGGCGGCGGCGGCGCTGCCATCATCGGATGCTGCCGCTGGTGCCGCCGCTGGTGCCGCCGCCGCCGCCGCCGCCGCGTCGGCAAGCGGTACGATGGCGACCTCGAGGTGGCCAAAGAACGGCATCGGCTCGACCCCGTTGCGGACCACCACGAGCTCGATCTCGGTGAGGATGAAGCCGTACCGGCAGCCGTGCTCGCGCATGGCGTGGTGGATCGCGGCCAGACCCCGGAGGTACTCGACCCGCTTGATGTTGCCCTCCACCCGCATCCCCGTGTTGAACCGGTGGAAGGAGCGGACCATGCCGACGACCCGGGCCGACGGCCGGCCCCCGAAGATGGCGGCCGCCGTGGCGGGCTCGCCCGCGACCGTGGCCACGAACAGGAGATCGTTGACCGACGTCGCCGACCTGCCCCCCACCGCCGTCCGGGCCGGGATCGAGAGCTGCAGCGGCCGGGTCGACGAGATGGCCAGGGCGGCGTTCAGCTTGGACATGTAGTGGGTCGCGTAGAGCTGATGTAGGGACGGCTCCGTCTCGGGGTGGCGGCTGATCGGGGCCGGCGCCGCCAGGGCCGGGGCCGGCACCGGGCAGCCCAGCAGGGCCGAGGCGCCGGGGAGGCCGAGGATCGCCTCCCTGGTGAAGCCGGTCCAGGGGCGGACCTGGCGCACATCCCACCAGAAGTGCTTCGCGTGGGGGTCTCGGAGCGGGAATGAGATGGACCGGACCAGAGACGGGGCCGGGTTGGGCCCGGTCAGGTATGCGGCCAGGTTGGTCTGGGGAACAGCGGGAGGCTGGGGCACCGCGGCCGGCGCCGGCGACGCGCGGGGCGCCGGCACCGCTGCGGCCGGGCCGTTGGTGTAGGACGACGGGAACATGAATGTATCGGTGGCCGGTGTCGCACGCGGCGTCGACAAGTAAGAAGAAGAAGAAGAAGGGGGCATCTGGGCAAAGGTTGGGAAGGGGGAGGAAGAGGCGGCTGTGTCGATACCGACGCTGGAGGCACGGCGGCCGACGGCGGAGACGGCGGCGACGGCGTTGTTGTTGTTGTGGTGGTGGTGGTTGTGGTGAACCAGGCTATTGTAGTAGCCGCCGTTGCCGTCAGGGGCATAAGAGGCCGGTGATGCCGTCAGGGCGGCCGAGGTGGACATGCTGCCCTCGGGAAGCTGGGAGAAGCAGAGGCCAGGCGAGTAGGAGAGCGCCTCCGGGTTGGTGAAGCTGCGGGCGTGGGAGGGTCGGAAGGCGGATGACGCCTTGGTCACGGCCGTCTTCTTGGCGTTGGAGCTGGCTGGTGCCGGCGGCGTCGCCGTCCTCGCGGCCCGGCCGGGAGCTGGAAGGGGCGCCTCGATGGCCTGATCCTGAGGCCGGATCTTGGGCAGCAGGATGGGGCCGTGCTGCCGGACCGGAGGAGAATAGTGCGGCGGAGGCGGGCAGGGCGGGCAAGGCAGGCATGGGGGCGGGGTCGCGTAGGCGGATGGCAGCAGCGGCGGCGGGGGCGGCGGCGTGGTCATGCGGGAGCACCACGAGCCCGGGGAAGACTCGACCGACGGCGCGGCCGAGTAGGTTGAGCTGCTGTGCGACCCGGCCCGGCCATGGCCCGAGCTGGCACAGTGACTGCCGTCGTTGCTGTCGTAGGCCAGCTCCAACAGCGAGGGGTCGAACGCGAAGCTGGGCGGCGTCGCGGGGTTGTACACGAGGGGCTCGTAGGACTCGTAGGACTCATACGGAGCCCCGTACCCGTACGAAGACGCCACGACGGGGTCCTCGAAGAAGGTAAAGTCAAACGAGAGGTCGGCTTCCAGACTGTGCCGGCAGGATGTCATGTTAGCCTCGACGTCCTCCGGAGGGAGAAGGGGACAGACCGGATACGTACGTAGACATGTTGACTTGAGGTGGGCGGGCGTTAAGTGAGGACAGGATTATGGACCGGATTATGATGCCGGACGGGGTGTGTATATGCAGCAAATATCAACCGAGACCAGCTCCGGTTGGAGAAGAAGAGGAGAGGCGGAGGGATGGATGGGAGGAGGAAAAAGAGAGATCTAGCAAAAGGTGTATCTATGGGGTGGATATTGATATGTATGTATGAGAAGAGATAGAAATAGAAAAAGACGGTATGAAACGGACACTGGAGGGGAAAAGAAAAGATGATACTGTGCTGGAGATGGCGGACAAGAGGGGGAGGACGGCGTCCTCTTATCTTTTTTTTCTCTGCGTGCGGAGCCTGCCCGACAAGTGACGATGGATCCCCCCACCCCTCCGCCCACCGGGGGATCCAACGGCGGGAAGAAAAAACGGGAGAGAGAAGAAAAAAAGCGGCCGTGTACGAGCTCCACCCGAGTGGGCGCGCTGCTGCGCTGCTGATGACCCACGCCCTGCCCGGGCTGCCCTCCCTCTTGGCGTTCTGCTCCCTCGTCGCCCCCCGCGCGCGGGAGGGCGTGGGCCAGACGGGACGCGCGAGGAAGGGGCGTGGCCATAGACGAGACGCAGGGTTTCAGGAAAAAGAGACAGGTCGAGGAGTCTGGAAGAGATTGGCGACGAGCGCATCGACGGGCCAGACGGGTGCCCGACAGCGCTTGCAGGACACGCCCCCCCCACCTCCTCTTCCGCCCGTGTCGGCATTGGGGTCCGGCCTATCCGCAGCTAGCCAGCAGCTGGGGGTGGTGGTGGTGGTGGAGGCGGCGGGAGGGGTGTTTCTGGCGTCTGGCTGGCTGCTGCAGCTTCGCGAGCCGTGAGTGGACGGGCGCGTGTGGGACCGACCCTGGCCGTCTCTGACTCATTTTCCTCTCTCTGGCAAGGTACCAAGCCGGATGGATGCCCAGCCAGCCCTGGCAGAGAGAAAAGAGTGGGTGGCGGTCG
>JAOYNC020105008.1:0-34495 GCA_025802115.2 Bertia moriformis
CACACGCCGGCCGGTTAGTAGTTGGGTGGGTGACCACCAGCGAATCCCGGCTGTTGTATGTTTTTGTTTTTTTTTTTCTACTGTAGACCTAGAGCATTAATTGGGTGCATGTATGCGTATATTCTTGTCTATCGTACACACGCTGGTAAGGTTTTTGTATGGTCTCGTTGCTTTTGAGACATGAATGCATAATATATAAAGTAAATATAGGATGAATCGGACCATTTCGAGGCCTAACCACACTTGCACTTCTATCTGCTTGGGGCAGACTTATCACATCGGCAGCCTAAACAAGCCAACCAATAAAATCCCCCGTCTATTCCATTTCAGCTACGCCTTTAGCGATATAAACAGCTAAACCATATGCAATGTCAACGTGGGTCAGTTTTCAGCTGCGGCTGAGATGAACCTGGATGTAGGCGGGGTGGTTGTTTTCAGCTGGACTAAAACGGTTGGCTATCCATGCCAAAACCAGCAAGAGAATTGGTGTATTTAGATAAGTCCGACATACAGTCAATTTTGCGTATTCAAAAATGTCTTGGATGCATTTTCCCTGATATCCTCCCAATACACTCTTCTAGTTTCTATTGAGAATTAAGGCCACGATATCATGGATAAAAAAAAAGCATTAATAACAGGTCTGTGGTCATAAAAGTATTCCTTCATGCTTGACTCAAAAATATTAGGCTTATAACAACTAGGCGTTGGTGGACAAGATGGCTCCTACCTCTGTCAAATTCTGCTCCAGAATGGATATACAGTCCATGGGATACTCCGAAATCGCACGACCAGTGACTACACCCCGGCAGCTGTAGCTCATGTACTGGCTACAGCAGAAAAATATCGTATGTCTGGTTATTTTGGAGGACAGGCCTGGCGTTAATGTGGAATTCTAGCCAACAAAGTTGTACTACATTCCGGAGATATCATGGACCCTTACTTTCTCTTAAGTCTTTTCAGGAAACATAGCTATGATGAGGTATACCATCTTGCAGCTCAGAGCCATGTGGGAACCTCTTTTAAACTTCAGCTTTATACATGTGATGTCAATGCACTGGGGACACTTCGACTCATACAGACAATCCTAACCTTGGGGCTGGAAAAAAAGACCAAGTTTTATAATGTGAGCTGCACGATAAGTTATTGGGTTTAAATGGGATGCTAACAACCAATTATCAAAGGCATGTTCATCCGAAACTTTTGGCCAAACAGTGAAAGACTATCAGGATGAATCAACTCCTCTTTGCCCTGTATCTCCCTACGCGGTGGCAAAAGCCTTTTCCTACTGGATTACCTCAAGCGCTCGCACCGCTCACGGCCTCTTTGCTGTGAATGGCATCTTATTCAACCATGAGTCTCCCAGGCGAGGTCTTGGCTTCGTGACCCGAAAAATCACCTTTGCTGTAGCTCAGATTCATCTGGGCTTGGAAAGCTGTATTATGCTTGGAAACCTGAACGCGCGGCGAGACTGGGGCCATGCCCTGGACTATATGCGAGGCGTCTACAGCATGATGAAACAGGATGCGCCCGAGGACTATGTTCTAGCAACTGGGGAGACACGATCGGTCAGAGACTTTGTAGTGACCGCGTTTCAAATTGTGGGGATTCAGTTGAAGTGAGTATCTTTAGCCCAAAGCCAAAAAAAAAAAAAAAAAAAAGCAACCTGGGCTAATCTGAGGGATGCAGCTGGAGCGGGAGTGGGATTGAAGAGATTGGTGTCGATGCTTGCACTGGACAGGTTCGAGTTCGTGTAGACCCTGACCTCTACCGACCGGCAGAGGTTTCTTATTTGCGTGGCTCTGCGGAGAAAGCTGCTACAAGACTTGGTTGGCAACCAGAAGTTTCGTTCAAGGACTTGGTAAAGGAGATGGTGGAGGCTGACATAGCATTAATTCATGATAAGCCCAAGAGATTTTGGACGGAGAGCAAGCTATAGTTGTAATGTTATCTTTGAAAAATTCCTCATTCTCATGTTCGCTCTGATACCATACTCTATCTACCATGGAAAAAATGCTCATAGTAACCCTCTAGGAGCTTGGATACCTTCTCGAACGTCCATACCACGGATGTGTCCTTGATTCGCACTGTACCAGGCCAGAGTCTCTTTCAATCCTATATATGTTCTTCAGTTTGTGCACTAGCTTGGCCGGAAAAAGGAAGTTCATACCTTGCTCCAGGGTTGTGAACTTGAAGTTTCCAAGAAGAGCTCGCATTCTAGCATTGTCTGCGGTTTTTCTCAGCTGGCCATCTGTTGCGCCTGTGTCCCATTGTATAGTGCCTTCGAATCCGCTAGACTCCGATACCATTGCCACGGCATCTTTGATCGACACCTCCTGATCGGGATCCACAGAAACAATGAAGGGCTCTGCTTCATCGTAATTCCGAAGTGCCCATATCAAGACTCGGGCCAGATCTCGGGAATAAAGAAATTGGCGCAAGGCCCGTCCACTTCCTGGAACCACCATCACCGAGGCATTGCTCTGCTTGGCCTTAGCCACTCGTTTAATGACCCCGGGAATGAAGTGACAGCCTTCACTGAAGTTGTCATTGGGTCCATAGAGGTTCGTAGGAATGACACATGTAAAGTTGTTGCCGTACTGGTGCCGATACGCTTGACTGGAGATGTCCAGCATGCGTTTTGCGTAGGCATATCCATAGTTTGATGGATGCGGTGGTCCATCATGCAACATTCTTTCACTAATCGGATAAGTTGTCCGGTCCGGAAAGATGCAGGTTGAGAGACAAGAAACCACCTTTTCGACCTGCAATGTATTTATTTAGTACTCTGAAGGTTACCATTATCACCTAGCCAAGTCAAAGCTTACACCCAACTCTTGGCAAACACGCAACACATTCTGGTCAATATACAGGTTATCGCGCACAAAATCGGCCATTCGCAATGTATTCTCAAAAACACCACCAACACGGGCGGCAAGATGAATGACCTTGTCTGGCTTATATTTGTCAAAAATTGATTTTGTCTCGTCATAATTCCTAAACTAGTCAGATTGGAGGTTCACTGAAGTTGGTGACTTCGGGTCTTCCTGACCTTATATCAGCATCTGCGCTACTGAGAAACACCCACTCCTCATTTTGTTCCTTCCCAAAAGTACCGGAAACATTGTGTATAGCCCATTGAATAGCACTGCCCACAAGCCCAGTGCCTCCGGTGACAAGGATTGTGGTCTGTTTCTCTGTGTTGGGTACATTCATGGTTAACAGCAACAGAGTTTTAGAACTTGGCCGAGAAAAACCGTCTTTTTATCTCAGGAAAGAGAGACGTTAAATATACCAATATATATCTTGATGAGAAGTCACGTAGCGGGGTTGTGAACCAGGGCTACCCCACTGCAGCTGAATAGTACCAGCTCACATTCAGGTGGGTCCGCCATCACACTAGCTGACTATACCTGACTTAGCTAACTATTTCACGCTAAGCGGCCGGCATGGTCGATAAATATACATATAAAATGATACAAAATGAACCTAGTCGAGTAAATTTTGCGAACGGAAGTACAGTTAAAACCGAAAGCGGTGGATGTTTTCCGTTTCTGCACCACTGAGCAGATTATTGCCGCTTTAAAGGTGATGTGGTTTGATTTTCAGCGGTAGTGATTCTTGGCCTGTGTCCAGACAACTGAGAGGAGGATATCTGAAAATCAGAACCCAAACAGGGACTGTTGTTAACTATGATGCATGATAGAATGCCTTAGGCACTATTCAGAGTGAATAGAGGAAGAACTCTGATTAAGAAAACTATCAAACATAAGGCCTATAAGGAATACGTCGGATCGATTAAGCAAGTTCCGCCGGTCCGATGTTATAGACTAGCGTGTGTGCACGTTTAGATACACGAGCACTCAAGCACTCTGACTGTCATGTACAGCGAGAATATATTGCCCTCTTCCGCTTTAATAGACTCCCCTATATAAGACCTCGTCAAGTCGCGGATCATTGATACCTCCGATTCCCCGTGAAACGGGGAAGCTTCGGGGCAGCGGTGCCGATTGTCTGGATAGCCCTATGAGGTCTATACGGTAGCCGAGAGGTATAACGATAGTATCGCGCAGTAAAGAATGTACGTAGTATTCAAGTTGTCACAGAGTGCTTACAAGAACTAAGAGCATCCCATCGCCGTATGATAAAACTTCTCCGGAGCTCACTATATCGGTCCGATATTCATCAGTCTTTACTTTCATCATCTACTATTCTGAGCCTGTGACATCACGTGCACTTCCTAATGTCTGGTGATCCCCAGGTCATAGTGAGTAGGTCTGTAGGTGCTGAAAGTGATACTTACTGGGTATTGTAATAGGGTAGAAGTGTGTTTTATTTTGATTAGATTAGCGATTGCATAATTCATGATAATGAAGCCTTCCTGCAACTATATGTATGCAGAATTTCATGTTTAGAAGAGTGTGATAGAGCTGTAAAAGTGATTACTGGTTGCTACCCCAAGGCTGTAAAGTTTCTCCAGGCAATCCAGTACTGGCCTAATTGTATAAGTGTTCTTGAAGCTCTTCGTAAAGTCTGGCTTTAAGAAAATAAACAATCGGGGGGCGTTTGTCATCTGGGTCTCGGATCAGGGTGAGCGCTATGTCCCAATAACTAAGGTGGAGGAGTGCAGAGCGCCCCTGGACGGCTTGCAGTGATGGCTGTGAGCTGGAAGAAGAAGAAAAGGATCTGAATGCGCTACTAGCTGCAGTTAAATTTCATCTCAGTAGTGGTCAAGAGAACGCGTGCAAACTCGGTGACATCTTTGATATACATGTTCTTCTTTGGCCGCCGGTCGAGCTCAACGCCTTTCTCTTTGGCGACAATGGCAATGGCCAATACAATTATCAGTGACTGTTCCTTCTTTGGCCAGAGCAAAAGGGGAAGTATATACTCACATCCTGCACCTTGACAATTATATCTTTGCTCAGTCCTAACGCTGTCTTCTGTTTCAGAACAAGATGCCACCACTTCCATAGTGAGCTCTTGTATCTAATGCCTAGGCAGTACCAACCATTCTTGCCGCGACGGATATCACACCGCCAGCTAAAAATGCATACAGGAAACAGACCGTCTCATCTGTGTCTGAGATCTATTGCCAGTGCTGCACTGAGTCGACACCGATATACCAACAATATCTGCCAGGGAGCTACCGGTGAGTTTTCAACATAGTCTGAGGGTTAATAGAGTTATCCACTTATTCTAGTACATGTAGGTCTCATCAAGTTTCTCTGAGAGCCATCGCTGTACCGCTGCTGTCAAAGCTGGGAGACATTCAAACCAGAGAGGGCCCGGGGAGCCCTGGATTCTCACGACTTGAGAGAGCTGGGCCCTCAGCTCAAGCACACCATAGATGTAAATAGGTATCAATAACTCCCGACTGCTTACAGGCGGCGGAACAGTTCTTGCATAGCCATGGACTAAGATTACCTAGGACAGGTATGAATAAACCCTAATCCGAATCCGAAGTTACCAACGCTATCACTGATCACTTGTCAAGGGAAGATTTGATCGTGGCTATATGCAGATGCCAAGATAAATCAGTGTTTTGAAGTTGGAAAATGACAGTCAATGATCAGTTGCTGTAGCATGCCATTAGATTGGAAATATTTCAGAGAATTGAGATTGTGCGGCGCTGCGCGATGTTGGGTGATGGCTCACCCTCTCTATAGCACACTCACCCAGACTCTCAGCAACACCCTAACTTACCCAAAAGAGGCGTTGTATATCTCTTTGACTAAAGACTTAGTACATACGACCATAGGGTGTGGAGAACAGGGCTTCCCGTCCGCTCAGCCGTACTTAAGCCACACGCCGGCCGGTTAGTAGTTGGGTGGGTGACCACCAGCGAATCCCGGCTGTTGTATGTTTTTGTTTTTTTTTCTACTGTAGACCTAGAGCACTAGTTGGGTGCAGCTGATTGAGGTGATGCCTTTAGAGTCGAGGGTGAGCGTTGGGGTGATAAGTGGGTGAGCATGGCCTTGCGAGACCAAACAGTACTTCTAAAAGACTATTTGGCATAAATAGGCTATTGTTTCGCTTGAGAATTATCTATTCTTTTTTATTTTTCTGCCTTGTGTCTTTCTAGAGACGGCTCTGACGCTATTCACCTTTTCAAGAATGTCACTAGGTCATGGTAATATGACCCCAGAAGATCGAAAGTTGGATTATATCAGGAACGCCACAAAATTTGAGTCTCGGGGATTTACCGCAGCTTATCAATGTGAGACAGAAGAGAAAGACGATGTTGTGTGTCTAAGGCAAAGGGCTCCTGCCACTGAAGCCACATATCCTTTTCCGTTTCCTTCCCTCGGTTCGGTTTCCTTTCAAGAAAACCGCAAGATGCACAGTTTGCTGTATAACAGTCGTGAAAACCCAAGCAGTCCCCCACGCGGGGGGGGGGGGGCTACCTGTATATATATGATAGTTTAGCTAGAGGACAAGCAGTTCCGATTTGCCCGTCGTATGTCCCGCTCCGGGACCAGATCCTCATCGCCTCCGTGGAAGGACTCGCCCCCGACGATAAATAGAAACACACACACACACACACACACACACACTCACTCACTCACTCACTCAACTAAACCAACTAAACTAAACTAAAATAGAAATTACTACTACTACTACTACTGGATTGCCATGATTTCTGGCTAGAGTCAGGACATGGGAAGCATGGCATTGGGATAATAAGTACATTGAATAAGGATAAAGAAGAGAGAAAAAAAAAAAAGGAGAAAAAGTAATACTTTAGCTAAATTGAATACTGCAGTTTAGATATCAATAATCAGCCGGGTCCATGCGGACTGAAGAAGAAAGCAGAGAGCGCCTGTTTGTCTGTCATAGGTTGACCAAACTACTATGTACCTGTAGTCCCCTTGACCAGCTTCCCCGTGAAACCCGTGGAATCCACGTTTTCTGCTTGCAATGTTCAACAAACAGTTCTTCCGTGACATGAGTACAGAAAACCCATTAATGGGACAGGAACTCACCCGATTGGCTTATAACTCGGTTATTTAGTCAATTCTTCATTGTTTGTACAAGCGTGAGAGGCCAGGATAAATTTGTCAGAAAACAGAACAAGAAGACCGTTATACCTCTATTTCCTTTTCCTAATTCAGCGGGTTGATAAATGTTGTTTATTGTTAGGCATAGGCGTACATATAGGCGTAAATCGTGGTAATTGGTCAGTTTTGTACGTGAAAATGATTGTATAAGAATATCGCCAATATATATGAAGAGAAAAAGAATTATGCAGAGGTATACACCTGTTTTTGAGAACTTAGAGTGCTAATCCGCTTCCCTTCCAGTATCGTCTTCTCATCTCAAAGGTGCCTCTGCACCAACAGCAAGCCTGCCTATCGGTGCATCTGGTCCCGCATCACCTACATACCCAGGAGCTTATCGAGAGTATCATCCGCCTTCTGTGTAAGTCTCTGGTCCATGTCAGAATACAATGAGGAACACAGCACAGTTGTCGTTCTTGATATCACATAACCATTGAGCGAGTCAGCCCACGGAACCTGAGTGATTTTCACAGCACACAAACAAATCAGCATGAAGAGGTAAACCGCAATTAACACGGACAAAACCAATCATGACTGAATTTGAAATCTCTGGTCTTACCATGGGGAGACTGGGTAGGTTATGGATGTTTAACACGGAAGGCTCTATTGGTCTCACCTCGAAAAGGGCCTGGTTAGCCAAGAAAGCCGCTTGGCTGAGGGCAGGGATTGCTGTTCGGGGATGGGTGAAGGCATCGACCCATTCTTGCCCACTCCGAAGGAAACTGTCGCCATCACAGGACTTTGATATATGAAAGAAAAACACCAGAGGTGGGTATTCATAGCAGAACTTCGCTGCTGTGTTAGAGCTATTGGATTCTTGTATTGTCTGATGGGAATTGGGATCGATAAAGGCATTATCTCCAAATATGGCCAATGTAATAAGGGCCAAGGGGCCTTTGGAAGGGACGAGATCTAGACAGGAGATCCCGTCTTCTGAGCCATTTACGGGCTCGGTGTTTACGTCCGTTATTTGTCCCCTAAGGTAAAAGAATTTGGGTTAAAATCTAGTATTCTAGGAAAGAAGAAGTATACTTACATTGGATACTGAGAGCTTCTAGGATATGTAGGAATATAGCTATGTAGAGAAACAAAGTTCCACGTTTCCTGGGCCGCCATAGAAGTGATAAAATGATATTGGGGCTCGTCCATCCTCGGTCAGCAAGACTGAGTTGAGTGTCTGTCTCAACGTTGTCACGGTCACGTTTCCAGGGTGCATTCTAAAAGATATCCGCTGCGTCAGGAGCAAAAGACTAGGATACTAAGCCGATAGGCTTAGTACTGCACTCACTTATATAGTTAGGTGGTTCATGCCGTTACAAACGTGAGATTTGCCTTGCGATGCCGCCGCGATTGAACAAAGCCCACAGCTGCATAGCCACAGACCGTTGACGCCAACGGTAGCGTTGCTCCACCAACAACGCTCCAGAGAACCTGCGCAGCACGGTACCAACGTTCTTTGGCGTCCAAAACAGACTAAGTATGCAGTGCTCCATGTTCCACAGTTTTGGACGTAGATAAAATTCTATTTCGGCTTAAGAGACATAAGATTGACCATGTAGCGAGTAAAATGCCGGCATAGATAAGCACGAGGATAGGAATATAGAATTGGGGCCGAAAGTGGACTTTGATTTCTTTTGCGGCTCGTGGGTGGGCGGGTTTATTCGGTTTCGGTTTATCCATATTCGTTGGTGGTAGAAGACGTTTCCGAGTCGTTCAAAAGACGTTCTGAAGTACCGCATCCATCAATCTTATAGGCCACCATTATCTATATTCCAAGAACAGATGAGAGGCGAGGCATGGCCCAGTCTTAATCTTTCGACTGACAAGGCTGAGAATTATCAATGTTATTGGATCATGGAACCATATGCAAGCATATGCAGTAAAGCTGAAGATCAAATCTCGTCTCCATATTTTGTTATTCATTATGCGGGTTTTCTCCGCTACTTAGAATATCACAGGTAAGTTGGATTTTCGTTTGGGAGTGAAGATATGACCTGCGAGAAGGGTGGTGGTATATTGGGCTGTTATATTCAATATCAGTATAGTGAGCCTAGTTCCCACTGCCACAGAGAACTTTCCCTGATGCTTGCCTTTCTCATTCTAGTGAGCAGTGCCGCGAACTCATCCAAACAGAGTGACACTAATTGATTAATTTTGACACTGCCTCTCTTCCTTCGCGTCTTGACTTGTTTCAAATCCCTCACCAAACAACCGAGTACTTTTCTAATTGGCTGTGACATATAGGCCTTCCACCGGCCAATCTACCTCATTGTATAATAGGAAATAAAACGAATTAGCGAGAAGTTGAACAGGGTTGATTGAAATGGAAAAGAGAGGCTGGAGGGTTGATATTTTATAAAGGATTAGGGGCTGCGGCGATGTTCTGTTCTAAATACATGTTGGCATAGTACGCCTCCGAACATACATATTCCCATTCACATAAGCTCTAAGTCAACTTGTGTAGCTATGCTTATTTTATTTCTATTGTTTTTATTTTTATTTTTTTATTCTACGTCATGGCCCCCAACACCAGCGATACAGGGGCTCAGAAACTGATTGGCACTGGCTGTCAGCCACGTCAGTCCAGCTCCTCGAAGCAAGCGCGACTCTGGAAGGCAAGCAGCCCCTTAAATATAAGATGTGAGCATGTCCTTAACGGGATATGCGACAGCGGCTAGCGCAGTCGTCTGACTAGTTGTATTGCTGATTGGAGAAATGTCCACATCGTCGGCGCCAGCTACATTAAGACCACCCTGGCCGTGTAATATAGTTTGGCGAAGTGATAAAGTCAGCCCCGACCCTAGCACTACAAATCATCAGTGCTCGGCCCGTGGCGAACGCACAAGGCATGGAAACAACCTTGTTTGAATGTCCGAAGAAGCTAATGTGCTGTTCAGCATGCTACAGACACTGAATCGGCCGTGGACATTGCTGGTACGCCCAGTCAGCAACAACCGGCCATTAAGAGTCCGCTGGAGCAAGCCAATGGTGAATCAGAGATCATAGCGCGATGGATCTGGCTCTCAAAGCGTCGTGCTGTTGTGGTGTGAGGCTTGTTGACTGAGAACCAAGCCGCAGCATTGGAAGGAATTATGCGGTTGTCTAAATTGATGAGTCACCAGTCAATCAATCTATAAAAAAATCAGAAAGGTTTAATACATACTCGAGGTACAATTTGGATACCTATACCAACTAATCACCCTACCACTCTACCGAAAACTCCAGTGACAAAATGACAGATGCCTGCACCTCCTTTCTCAACGCCTGGGCCGAAGGAAAAGATATCCCCACCAAATGCGGCGCCCCTCCCGCACTTATCTCCGCCTTCACCAGGCTCCTGACAGATCCCACCATCCCAGCCATCGATCTCGCCCATGAAGCCGTCATCCCACTTCCACGGGAGCACGCCTATTCCCCGGAACCGAAGCCCCCTAGCACAGATGTCCTCTACGCCATGCTCATAGATGCGGTCAAGAACTTGACTGATATGAACAACCGGCTAGTAGATTTTACCGAGGCATTGGCAGGGTCTCCAGGGGGGGGATATAAGAATTTAGATGGGTTGGCTATGGCCATTGATGAGTTTTCGTGGGGCCGTATGGCTTTCCCCACTCCTCTCGTCTCCTCCTTTCCTCTATGACCTAATATCTTTTAATGATCAGTTCACGACGGAGGCGGTGCTCGGCAACAAAACCGCCAAACCTGGTTCAATCTGAACGCCTACACCGCCAAGTTGGCCGCTATTGGACTCCCTGACCGCTGGGCAATCTATCGCGGCGGCCGCGTGCTGCAGAAGGCACTCGAGAGGAATTGGCAGCAGTGGGATATGGGGAGTCTGGATGGGTATGTGCCTGCTGCCGCGATATGGATCCGCCACTGCGGCTCGCGGATCTACCAGCAGGAGGGGCAGTTGAAAAACGTGGGGGACTCGAAGTGGAAGGGCCAGCAGGTTTGGTCCAGGGAGCGATGGGAGTACTGGAAGAAGCGGTTTGAGTGGGCGACGACGGTGAAGACTCTCAAGGAGCGTACGCGGGATGAGGCGAGGCAGTGCGTGGAGCAGATGGAAGATATTGAGCAGCGGTTTTGATTGCAACCCACCCTACGCTCTAATTCTGCATCTACAACTTATTTCGCTCTCATCTCCTGTCATTCCGTTTCTCTTTTCAATATGCGGGGTACGTGTCTTGGATTTGTAGCATGTCGTTTTGGCTCTATTCTTCGGTAGTATTCGCACTGTATAACGTCTTGTTTAGTTTACTACCTGATCAATTGGACTGTCATTTGCCGGCTATGTTCGTTATTGTCATACAGCCTGGTCATTCTTTCTTGCCCTTTGTTCCTTTTGCGAACAGCACAGTCCAAATTCCTACTGAAGAGAAGATATGCCCATTGCTACTTTCGGAGCATCAATCCAATTAACATTGTCTCTGTGATCATGCTGCTATGCTTGTCTCCCCGAGGATTTGGCTGTGACGGAGACCTCACGAAACTTGGGGGAGTTTATAATAAACCATTGAACTTATTCTCTGAAATTAACCTGACTATCGTATTGTTATTCTTATACGTACAAATGGTCCAGTCCAAGCTGGAACAGATCAAACCAATATAGATAAATAGAAACACATATCCACTTCAATACATTAGACCACATGTAGCCCTCCCGACATCACACTATTCAGTACGACATACTTAGAAAGCCATAACCATAGCAGCAATGGCAACAGCACCAGCAGGACCACTCATCTTGTTAACGGAAGCAGCACCGGTGAACTGAGGCGCACTGCTGCTCGAAGCGGCAACACTGCTGCTAGCAGACGAGGTAGCAGGAACCTTGAACAGCGAAGACGAAGTAGGCTTAGCAGCCTGCGAAGAAACAGGCGCAGCACTGGAAGACTTAGCAGTCTCAGTCTCAGACTCAGACGCAGGAGCAGGAGCAGTGCTCACAGGCGCCTTGGCGACCTTGTTAGCAGAGTTCGAGTTGGCGACGTCCTGGAAGTCCTCGACACCCTTCTGGATAGCATCGGAGATACCAGAAGCAAGCGAGTGCGCGATATCGTGCAGGTTCTCAGGAGTCTTGGAGACGATAGCGTCGGAGAGCTTGAGAGCAGCGGTCTTCTGCTTCTGCAGATCGTTGTAGGTCAGCGAGCCCTTGCCCGCGGCGACGATCTGCTCCTTCTTGCCGTTGAGGTCGGAGATGGTGGACTGGATTTTGTCCTTGAGGTCGGAGACGGGCTTCTGGAGGCCCAGGGCGTCCATGCTGTTCAGTTCATCGCCGCCGTTGACCTTGGTGGTGCCGGAATTGATGGCGTCGACGAGGGAGTCCGAGGCGGACTCGACAGGCTGCGTGTCGCCGCCGTTGTAGTTGTTGATGGCGGTGTGTAGGGAGCCGACCTTGTCGCTGATGCCGGAGAGGACACCGGTGATGGAGGCGAGGTCACGCTCGACGCGGGTTGGGCCGCGGGCCTCAACGGTAGGGGTGGCCAGGACGTTGGCCGAGAGGGCCAGGGTGGTGAGGACAGACAGAGAGAACTTCATTTTGGTGAGTTTCGTTTAACGAGTGCGTCTTTGTTGAAAGAGTGAAGAGATTAAGATGAATATAGATGAGTGGATGCTGTTGATGAACAGTTACTCGACGAGAATACAGCCCTCTTTATACACTGGCAGGGCCCTGTCTCAAATGAAGTGCCAGAAATTCGCCATCTTCAAAAATGAGTGGTGTATCAAATTCCAGCCAACATTCGGGCGATCCCCCAGACGCCATGACCAGGCCAAAAACGAAAGCCTAACCAAAATTGGTATCATCATCATTCAGTTCTTCATGTTGCTGAATGTGAATAACCTGTTTTGCAGCCGTATGAAGCAATGGCGGTCACAGCTGGCTAGGGGATTACCCGATTCAGCATTAGTGAAGCCAAAGAGACCCAAATTTGGGCATTGAGGATGTACTATTTGGCTACAAAATTGGACGAATAAAGTTTGTGTTTCATAAACAGACAATCCGTTGACAGAGTTTACTGAGAAATAAGGCTGAGGCAGTAAATCGTCCAGTCCTGTGCATTATACCCCTGATGCCGTTAAATGGTGAACTTAAAAGAGATCGAGCCGTTCAAGGACCGTCCGGGGAGCATTTTTGGGTTGCCTTATGGTAGTTGCAATTCTATGGTGAATAAGAACGCTCTGTATGAGGCGGATCGACTCGTTGACTCAATAATACGCCGTCTGTATTTTGGGATGTTTCACCCCATTTGCCTGCGAGTATATAAACCAGGACCCTAGTGCTTTCCTAAGAGCTTCTGATTATCGGTTTTGTTCATTTTCACTTTTGTTTCTCTGTATTATCTCCCCTGTGTACTTCATACTGTACCCGTACGATGCCCCTGATTCAAGATCTAAGGTTATCTCTCGGATCTCCCGGACATAAGCATAAGCGTTTATTCCAGCATCTGTTGACTGAAGATTCTAAAAAGCACACTCGGTGCAAAACAACCGAGCTCTTATTGTCATCGACATGTTTTCTCACTTACGTAGACTGCTCCCGGGGGTATGAAACCCGGGATTCCCGAAGTGGATTCGATGGAGTCAAAATTTCCGTTTTAGGATGACGGAATTCCCGACGCCGTTTTTATATCTGTACTCCGTAGACGTTCTTTCCGTTCACTCAAAACGACTATCTTCAATCGCAACAAAATGCGCTCCTTCTACCTCCTGGCCGCTGCCGGCCTCGCCTCTTCCCTGTCTGTCGACGACCTCTACCTCGAAAACGCGCCCTCCTCGCCGCGTCCGTATATCATCCCTCACTATGCCGACTCGCACTCCGTCTACGTCGGAAGCCAGGTCTACCGCTTCCCTGTGACCGGCCCGTCGTCAGATTATGCGTTCACGCTGATGAGCACGAATGCGCCCGCAAGCGGGTCGCTGGGTGTGCTCCCGCACATCCACCAGGCGCATTATGAGAACTTCTTCAACTTCAAAGGACGGTTCCAGCTGTGGGCACAGAAGGACGATGCTGAGCAGCAGGGAAGACTGTTGACGCAGGGTGACTATGGATCTGTGCCGAGGAATACCACGCATACGTTCCAGATTCTGGACCCGGATACGGAGATGGTTGGCGTTGTTGTGCCGGGTGGATTTGAGTACGTCCCCATCGCTACTAGAAATGCATTCTGTACAGAGAGCTAATGAGAATAGGGACCTCTTCTACACCCTCGGCCAGAATTTCACCTCCTCCACAAACACTCCCTACACCCCCGCCGCCGTCAACGAGTCCTCCCCCAACGCCAACGCCATCTCCAGCCTTCAGCAGTTCGACGTCTACGCGAAACTAGACTTCAACCCCCGCCGCGATTTCGCCAACGGCTCCGCCCCCTCTAGCAACTGGCACGAAGAGTCCAACTCCCTCGGCACCCCGGGCAAACCGTACTTCATCGCCAACAACTACGGGCCCAGGTACCTCAACTCGCAGCACGGGGCGTACCAGATCGTGCAGCCACTGGTCTCGCCGTCGCAGTCGCAGGATGTGAACTTTACCATGTCGACTATTCTGATTAACCGCCCGCGCAACGGTGCGAGTGGCGCAACTGTGCCGACGTGGCAGGGCCCCGGGGCCGCGGCGTTTGAGGTGCTGGAGGGGTCGTTGAAGATCCAGATTGGGGAGTATCCTGTTGCGACGTTGAGCTCGGGGGATGTTGCGTTTATTCCGAAGAAGACAGAGTATAAGTATTGGACTGAGGGGGCTGTTGCCAAGGTGTTGTATGTGAGTAGCGGGAAGGAGGGTGTTGACCAGCGGTTGATTGGGGAGGGCAAAAAGTGGGAGTATGTTGCTTTCCCCAGGCATTAACCATGGCCCGGTAAACTGTATATACATAGATGTAGGAAAGTTCAAGCTTGTATAGATTGCGGACAATTAGTTATAGCGCCTTCCTAATCCAGTAATCTAAACGAACCTTACGTTGTACGCATGTGACCTCATGTTCACTCCTTACTCAAGCCTGTTCATCTTTTCCTCTCTCTTGTCTGTTCTATTCTCTAGACAGAACAACACTCACACCAACAAGCAAAATGCTCGCCCTCGAACCCGTCACAGAAGCCGACCTTCCCGCAATCACAGACCTGTGGTACTCCGCCTTCGGCCCCTCAGGCTTCCTCGAACTCATCCCGGACACCCCCAACATCCGCGACTGGTGGAACGCAGCCAACGGGCACGACTTGCACCACAAACCCACTGCCTACTACTGGAAAGTCGTCGACACTGCGCACCCCTTGAAACCGCTCGTCGCATACGCGAAATGGGATCTAGAGAGCGCCGAGAAGCGCGGGGATCGGTTCCCCCCGTGGCATGCGGAGATGAATAAGAAGGGGTGCGATGACATGTTCGGGAAGTTGGAGAAGCAGAGGAGTTTGTTGTTGGGTGGGACGGAGAATTACTGTATGTCCCTTGATTTTTTTGGGGGCGAAGGATGTGATACTTACTAAGTAGATTTGGATATGCTCTGCACGCACCCTGATTACCGTGGTCGAGGCGCTGGAAAGATGCTTGTGGCCTGGGGTTGTGAACAGGCGGATAAGGATCGCGTCCCTGCGTATGTGGATGCGAGTCGTGATGGGCACCCGTTGTATGCGCGGTATGGGTTTGAGGATCGGACGATTGATGAGCACAGGGCCGAGGGGATCACTAGTATGGTGAGAGAGCCAAGGTCGTGATATCCATCGACATGGTCTCTACTCCGCAAAGGAAAGATGAGGTGACATGGGCATCCTATTTTTAGCAGACATGATCATGATGTCAGATGCATTGGAATGATAAATAGCATATTTATGGGGCTATGTGATAATGCGAGCATTCGATGAAGACCACTGGGGTGCGTTAGCGTGTGTACAGCTACTAACCGGAATACAATCCGAGATGAGAAAGGAAGACTCGGCCGAGGACCAAAGTACTGCCCGGAGTACCTAAAGATACTCCATTTAGACCTCGCAAGAATAAACGAATGCAACAGCAACAGCAACAGCAACACAGCAACACAGCAACACAGCAACACAACACATCAACACATCAACTTAGCCGCCGCCAAGGTGTGATAGCACTAGGATATACTCCGTGTTTTCATCGCCAAGAGACAATGTGATGACAAGGATAAACTACGGAGTACGCCCAGGCAAGGACTGGCGGTATCAGCGACTCCGACGCCGTCTGCGAGGATCAGAAATGGTGCCTCTTGGGAATCCGCGCGGATCCAATAGCATTCAGCATTTAGAAATAACGCGCGACGGTGTGCATGAGGCTAGCAATAGTAGAAGCAGGGAACGTTGTATGTGCGTTCCACCCGTGTAGGACGGAATGTGAATGCCACTATGCCAGGATACGTATTTTTGTACGGCGCCCGTTACACTATCGTCCAGGCTCCGAATGGCGGAGAAAATCAGAATAGGGAAAGGAAGGCAACTAATTTCACGGAATTATCCATCGCATCGTCGTCCGAGCTCGGGCATAGTCTGGTATAGAGTACAGAGTACACCGCGCATCACCGAGTGCCGTCGTGGATAGAAAATCCCTTCATAACGGCGAAACTGCATCAGCCTCAGATCGCACATCATGATTCCATGCGTTCCAGAAAGAGTGAGAGTAGCAATACAAGGAGCACGTATTGCCACACGGCACTCGCAACAATGGTGATACATACCGGCACTCGCCAAGGCCATCGGAGCAAACAATCAATGCGAAAAGCCCGTGGACGATCTGTCGCTAGGTCCGTTTAGCCTGCTAGCATCAGCACGATTAGTCCGTGGTACGCCCGACCAAAAGTTGTGGCTCTAATTACCAAGCAACCACGGCCTCGACCCGATTCCGAGTGTCTATTTGGCGGGCTTATTCAATCAATGCCAAGCCTAGTTCCACCGGCATCACATCTCGCCATTTTGCCTCTCCGGGGACACCAACTGAGTAAAGTAGTATTCTGATGCGTCGGAAGTGACGAGAACGTGGGAGCCCGGTTTGTGGTCAATGGACAAATCGCAGTTTGATTCAGGCAAGACATTGTCCCGTATTGATAATGCATCGTGTCTGGCCCGTTTGCCCTCCGTGCTGGTGGTCCTGCCATGCAAACAAATTAGAGTCCTGCCCACTTAATTGACAATCTAGTTTAGGCCCGGCTTAATCCAACCAGCATGCTGTACTCCATATTGACCAACCAACAAAGATGATTGCATGTCTCCATCTGGACCGGTGGTGATCATACCAGATTATAGAATAGAACGGGGGCGTTCGTTTTTAAGCCGTAAAGAAATGCTCGCTTTCTAGGCCCTTCTTCTCGAATAATCAACATAATCAACATAGTCAATCAAGGTCGGCCGACTGTTCTTTCTCGATAATCCGTATTGCATGGTTCCGTAATGCATTCCACATGGTTGGTCAGTTGGCCCGGTCTGGTTTGTTCCTGTGCCTGGTATTTGCTTTTTTTTTTGTTTAATTCTCCCTCCCTCTCTCCACGGCGTGGCTGCATATAACACTTCTCCTATCCCCCTAGTCGATCGACCTGTATAAATCGTCTGCGGAATCCCACTTCCTCGCGTAAACGAAATCCAAGAAAGGAAAGGAGATATCTTGGCTCTTTCGAGAATAAGTATTTATACTTCGTCCATCCTTTTGTTTTGTTCCTGTTCCACAGTTCCACACATACAGCTGCACCTCGATAGCCGAACAGAATGCGCGCCCTCAGTCTCGCCGTTGTTAACGGCGCCATTGGCCTCGCCAATGCTGCCTGTCCTTACATGACCGGCGGCCAGATCAACGCCCGCGATACCCCCAGCAACGATGCTGCCGCTGCCACCGAAGAGTTTCTGTCGCAGTACTACCTCAACGACAACGACACCTATATGACGACTGATGTCGGCGGTCCCATCGAAGACCAGAACAGTCTGAGTGTTGGCGAGCGCGGTCCGACGCTGCTGGAAGACTTTATCTTCCGTCAGAAGATCCAGCGGTTTGACCATGAGCGAGTATGTCTATCCTCCCCTTCATTCCAGATAGAAGTCTAATGGTATAGGTTCCCGAACGTGCTGTCCATGCTCGTGGTACCGGTGCCCATGGTACCTTCACCTCGTACGCCAACTGGGGCAATATCACCGCCGCCTCGTTCCTGGGCGGCGAGGGCAAGGAGACACCCATGTTTGTGCGTTTCTCGACTGTCGCTGGTAGCCGGGGTAGCGCAGACCTTGCCCGTGATGTCCACGGTTTCGCGACTCGTTTCTACACCGACGAGGGCAACTTCGGTACGTCCATCACCCCCTCATGCACCCCTCTCCATATCAACCACACTAACATTCGAAATATATAGACCTGGTCGGAAACAACATCCCCGTCTTCTTCATCCAAGACGCCATCCTTTTCCCCGACCTAATTCACGCCGTCAAGCCCCGCGGTGACAATGAAATCCCCCAAGCCGCCACCGCCCACGACTCAGCCTGGGACTTCTTCTCGCAGCAGCCCAGTGCCTTGCACACGCTCTTCTGGGCCATGGCCGGCCACGGCATCCCGCGTTCCTTCCGCCACGTCGACGGCTTCGGCGTGCACACCTTCCGTCTCGTCACCAACGACGGCGACACCAAGCTTGTCAAGTTCCACTGGAAGTCGCTGCAGGGTCGCGCGAGTATGGTCTGGGAAGAGGCGCAGCAGGTTTCTGGTAAGAACCCAGATTTCATTCGGCAGGATCTGTTTGAGTCGATTGAGAATGGGTACTATCCGGAGTGGGAGTTGGGTGCGCAGATTATGGATGAGGATGATCAGTTGCGATTTGGGTTTGATTTGCTTGATCCTACCAAGATCGTTCCTGAGGAGCTTGTCCCTGTCACGCCTCTGGGTAAGATGCAGCTCAACCGTAACCCGCGCAACTACTTTGCCGAAACCGAGCAGGCCATGGTAAGCCCCCCCTCACTTCCCCATACCTTCATCACCACCGTCCAGAAGTATTGACAAAACAGTTCCAACCCGGCCACATCGTCCGCGGCATCGACTTCACCGACGACCCCCTCCTCCAAGGCCGCCTCTTCTCCTACCTCGACACCCAACTCAACCGCCACGGTGGCCCCAACTTCGAACAACTCCCTATCAACCAGCCCCGCATCCCCATCCACAACAACAACCGCGACGGTGCAGGCCAGATGTTCATTCCCCTAAACCGCGACTCCTACACCCCGGGCCCCGACTCCACCAACCCCGGCGCCCCCAAGCAAGCAAACCAAACCGTCGGCAAGGGCTTCTTCACAGCTCCCAACCGTAACCCTGGCGGCACCCTCCAGCGTACTGTGGGCAGCACATTCAGCGATAACTGGTCGCAGCCGCGCCTCTTCTACAACTCTCTCGACCCCGTCGAGCAGCAATTCATTGTCGACGCAATGCGCTTCGAGAACTCGAATGTCAAGTCCGAAGTCGTCCGCAACAACGTCATCATCCAGCTAAACCGCGTCTCCAATGATCTCGCCCGCCGCGTCGCCCGCGCAATCGGCATCGAAGAACCTTCCCCCGACCCCACCTTCTACCACAACAACAAAACCACAAACGTGGGTACCTTCGGCGGAAAGCTGCAGAAAATCGAGGGTTTCAAGGTCGGCTACCTCGCGTCCGTGGACAACAAGAATTCTCTCACCGAAGCGTCAACCCTAAGCAAGAGTCTCTCCCAGAACGGCGTCGAAGTCGTCGTTGTTGCGGAGCGGCTGACCGACGGCGTCGACCAGACGTACTCCGGCTCCGACGCTATCCAATTTGACGCTGTTGTCGTTGCCAGTGGCGCAGAGAGCCTGTTCAGTCCTACTAGTTTGACTGGCGGTGGTGCGAAGAACGCGACTGTTGGTGCTGCTTCGACGCTCTTCCCCGCCGGCCGGCCGTTGGAGATCCTGATTGATGGATTCCGCTTTGGTAAGCCTGTTGCTGCGCTAGGTAGTGCGACTACTGCGCTGCGGGGTGCTGGTATTGCTTCAAGCCGGGAGGGTGTGTACGTTGCCAAGTCTGCTGGTGACATTGTGGACCAGATTAAGGAGGGTCTGAGGACGTTCAGGTTCATTGATAGATTTGCTGTGGACAACTAAGCTGTCCCAGCTATGGCTCGGATGGAAGATGATTGCAGGGTTCCTGCTTAATGTTAGTATCAATGACTTTCTTTTTGTTTGCTTCAGTTGTTGATATTGTACTGTACTATTTGCATCATGATGTACCAAAATGGCCTTTATATGTATTCAATAAATCAGTGATTATTATCAGTTCAGGTCGATATGCATCTACCAAGGTTTAAGAGAACAGGAAGATAGTTATATAAACCAAACGCTTTCGTATTCGTATGCTAAACCCAAACAGGCTAGTCCATATCTACATGCAAGAATCCACGAGTGTCACAGTAACAATACCATTCTACCCCATAAAAATAATCAACCCCGGCCGACCTGTCTCCGTCCCGCAAAACCCCCGCTCGACAAAGCAGCAGCATCCCTTACACTAATTTTCCTCTTGCTTTTGTCGTCGGAAGATACGGCAGCCGAGTCACGACCATCAGCAAGAATAGCCCATTCAGCCACCGTAGCCCCAACACCATCCTCCGCATCAGGAGCCGCTTGGTTACCGGAAATGAGCAGAGTGGCGTAGCGTGCCGCCGGGACGGGTCCGGACAGGTCAATTCTGGTGGTGTTGCTTTCGGGCAACCTGATCTCATCTAGGTTGACAGTCTCAGGATCGTATGGCTTGGATTGCTCGATGTTGGTCAATGCGGCGATGACTTGGACATCACTGCTATCAAGAGCTGAGACCGGATCCTCGATAGTCTGATTGTGGAAGATCACGGTTGCATTGACAGGGGGCGACTGGTGCCAGTCAAAGTAGAAACCAGAAATCGCGGACTGGGCACCAGACTCAGCAAACGAGACGGTCACTGCGCTAAGATTGACAGAAGAAGGCTGCCACTTAGTAGAAGTGGCGCCATCAACAACAGAAATAGGGAATTGGCCTGGCTCAAAGGCATCGTGTGACACAACTGGGCGACATTGAGCAAGGTTGCCGGCAACGGTGTTCTTCGATCCGATCTTCCGGTTAGGAACCGTCAAAGACTCTGTTACAGGAAGTTTGTAGACCGTGCTGTTAGAAAACGACCCAACGTGGACGGGAATAGACTTGTTGGCAAAAGAGGCTTCCGCTGTGTCAAGGACAGCAGCATTCGAAGCGCGGCTGAGAGTCGTGTGGGTGTAGTTGGAGCTTGCCGAGATGGGCCATCCTCGCCAATAAAAGGTACGGTAAGTGACATGAGGAAGTTGCGGAGGCAGGTTAGGATCAATGTGGATAGCGTTATCAGGATGCATCCGCAGACCCAGGTATCCAGACAGAACGACCTGGTTCGCACCACCATGTCCGGTCAGGAAGGGGTAGGCCGGATGAGTACCACCATTAATGCTGGTATCGTCGATCAGCTGCTCAGAGAGCTGATAGAAAGGAGCCCGAACGTATGGTTCATAGGAATACTGTCCATATGTGTATCCAGCGCAACCGGAGGGTGAAACTTCATTGGCGACAACCGAGAATATAGCCCATGTCATGGCAGGGCCATCAGGCGATTGCTTGTTGGCGTAGTAGTCCAAATCATTCAACGCATTTTCAGCGGTGTAGTTGTCGGTGTAGCCCAACGGATACGTATTGAGAACCACATCAGCCTGCTTGACCACGGCACTTCCATTCATCGTGTTGAATTCAAGTGTCACCCCGTTTTGCCGAAGCAATTGAACATTATCTGCCATCTCGGCCCAGGTTTCGTTAGGTTCGACGCCAAATTGCTCGCGGAAGGAGTTGACATAATTCAATGTCTCAGCGATCAGCGGCAATGTAAAACCACCAGCATCGACCATGTTGGCATACTCATCCGGATCAGTCATGTTCCTGATGGTCCAGGACGATCCATTACGCTCTAGCAGGTTCGAATACAGAGTCGCAACAGAGTCATAAATGGGGAAGTGCTCCTCACGGAAGTGCTTCGTATCACCACTCGCAACCCACTCGTACATCATGGATAGACCAATATCACCATTCAAGTGGTACTGGTAATCCCAGCACGGTCCAGTGGCCGTACAGTTACCGAACCTGCCGCTAGTCCAGGGGTAAATGGCTGCAGAAGAATCAAAGTAAGTCTGGTTCTTCGAACCGGCGTATTTGGTCTTGACATTAGCCATTGCCTGAGGATACTGCTTCACGCGGTAGTTTGTAACCCTCTGAGCAGCTTCGGGGTGCGAAAGAACGAGGCCGGGTTGCATCCAGACATCAGCATCCCAGAAGATCTGACCAGCGTATGAATCAGAAGTGAGACCGCCAACCGGAATACTTTCCACGTTGATAGGAGCTCCCGAAGCAGCCTTGATGGCATTCTTGCCAGCAGTGTTCTGCAGAAGATAGTATGTGTTCGTCACCGCGACGATAGCTGAGTCAATAATGTGCTGATCAGAGGGCAAACGGCCGGTCTTGGGGTCAATAAAGTGGTCAACCGAGTTCTCTGGCATCACCTTGGCCCATTCGGAGACATGAGAGACCAGCGACTTGAGATAACCATTCGACAACGCCTTCGAAGCGGCCTGTTTAGCTGTCTGACGAGGGTCCTCAAACGCATCCGTCGAGGCGGCACCGACAAACTTGGTAACGCGCATTTTCTCATGTGCCTTGAACTGCACATCGACCGACTGAGCGATGGAAGATGCATTGGTGCTGACATACGGCTTATCCGTGACAAGTCGGCGAGACGACAAGTCCACACCAGCAGAGCCGGTGAGGTTCGTGTAGACATAGGCTGTGACATTCGAGATGCCCCAAGGACGCACAGCGGAGAAGATCGCACCGTCATCTTGGCCTGATTCCACAAAGTCCGTACGCACAGCCGAGTAGCCATCAACCACGTTCACAACAGTCGCGTTGGAGTCGACAGACGGAATGACTTCCATGTCGACCACGGCCTGGTTGACATTCAACTTGTGGTTAAGCAGCCGATATGTGATATCGAACGAACCCTTTCCTTCAGGAGTCCATTTGTACGACCACGACAGAACACCAGCCTTGAAGTCATAGATAGAGCGGAAGTCGGTGATGGTCTCACTGTCCACCGTGGAATCGAGATAAGTACCGTCGCCCAAGTCGAGAACGAGCCCACTCCAGTGTGGGACGCCACTAATGACGCTGTCGCCCCCATATTGATACAACCAGGGAAAGTTGGATTCATCGAGCGATGGTTCAGAGTCAAGGAAGCCGGCGATGGTAGCAAAGCTCTGGCGCCTAGAGAACAAAGGCCAGCCATTGATCACGTCGCCGCTCAGTGGAACGTCAAGTTCAAAGAATGGACCAACGCTGGCAACATTAATACCGAAATAACCGTTTGCGACGGAACCACGAGATTGGTAGTGACCTTGGTCCAGAACCGTGGTCGTAAGCAGCCAGTTATCTTCATCCCAGGTCACTCCGGGGAACTTTGTTTGGTAGATACTAGAAGCATTGGTATCGAGGTGGCCGGTGTTTCTTTCAATAGCGCGAGTAATACGCTGACTGCTACTGGCGCAATCGACAGGCGAAAGCTGCAGCAGAAGAGGCAGCAAGATAGCCAAGATCTTCATAGTCAGTACTTTGCGATCCCGTATTGGATACCGAGACATCTCACCTTAGACGGCATTACTGTGACACCGCTTGTGCAAAAACCGTACAAACTCCTTGCCAAAATTTTCCCCAAAACAGACAAAACGTACCCCGGACGCTAAGACCCTTTATACCATGCGGGGAAAAGCCTCCGTCCTCGGAAGCCCTAAGCAACGGACCCGATTCTCAGTCCTGTGCCGTAGCCCGTGGCATAGTCGTCCCGACCAGCGCTCGATGCCGAAAAAGGTCCACCCTAATTTGCGAGCACGAGCGGGCGTAGGGCCCTTGGCAGATGTAGCTTTGAACCGTCACTTGGCCGGGGACGTCGGAGAGTGATTTTGTGGGGTTCTGGAGAAGTTTAAGCCCCGCAATAGTGCCGATGAACGGCCGTCAGTCGAGAAAATCGCCGGAAGCGGTAAGAATAATCCTGTTGACTGGTTATAGGAGTAGAATTGGATCCGGATGATGAGATAAACCTGCCTGTCCAGTGAAGATGATAGTGGTGAGAAACACGAGTAGTGGGAGAAGGGAAGAGGTGGTCAAGGTTCAAGGGAAGGTACGGGTCACATACTCTGCGTAGTATATAATCTGCTGTACAAGTATAATACTACCATACTAAGACTATGGGATTATTTCTGTACTCTTCTTGGCTTGCGTAGTCCTCTGGCTATGACATCGTATAGCTTGGCCATACAGGCAAGCCACATACAGTGTACAGTGCCGAGTATGCACAACCTCCTCAATCTCGAAGCGACCATTCTGTCGCATTCTATAGCGTTCTGGACGGTATGCAGTGCGCAAATGCTGGACACGCCTGTGACATATAGCATTGCAGAGGAACAGCAAGAGGGATATGTGCGGGGAACATGCTCATGAGCTCAATCACCGGGTAGTCACGGTGTCCACTGTCCACGCAGTCATCCCACATCCTCCTCACTGCTCTCCTCATCGCCATCTCCGGCAGTCACCTGAGAAGCCCCAACACCGCTCTGCCGCTGCGTATTCGTACTCCGTCTCTTCCCCTGCAAATACCGATCCGTCGAGGTAACTGCCCTCTCCCCGACGAACTTATCCCCCGGCCAAGCAGCCTTGCAAACGGGGCATTTCTCTGCCTGCTGCATGCGAAAGAAATTCCGAATGCAGAAATCGTGTAGTCGACCGGCGCAGTCACGGTTTGCGCAGCGTTGGCCCTACCATATTCCATATTAGCACCTATCCGCCCACTCCATATAACTTGGGGCAGGACAGAAACTCACCACAGTAATAATATCCCTACAAGCAGCACAGAACTTAACCTTATCCGCCCGTCTCCCATCATCCATCTCATCATTATACGTAGCAACCAACCACCCTCTCAACTCCATTAATCCCCTCGGACTGAGCCCATAGAACCCTTTTTGACTCTTCTCCATCCACCCCTCGTCAACCAGCTGCTGCATGACCGTCTCCGCCTGCGACATGGTCAACGACTGCGCCGCCCCGCCTTGAGTCCCCATAGATTCTCTCCGGCTACCACCAGCACCAGCATCCGCAGAAGACACCCGTGCCAGTTGCATCGCCTGCATCCCTGAGACAACCATCGCCTCTGAAATCCTGGTATTATGCGTCTCGAACATGGCGTCTAGCAACCGTTTGACAAAGGCGATTTCGTCGGCAGTATACGTAGTCGCGAGTTGGGTGAGGGGATCGCTGGTAGTGTTTACGAGGGCATAGACTCGTTCCGGGCGTACGGTTGTGTCATCGCCGTCTGTCTGGATTTGGCGCAGGGTGCTTCTGATCTCGAGGTCGAAGGGGGAGATGGCGGTGTTGGCAGCTGCGATGTAGGAAGAGAAGTCTTGTTCGGTGACGTCGGTGGGGGTGACGGGTTCGGTTTCTTTACTTGCTGTCAACTGTCTTGTTCGACCTTGTGGTTGGGGGTAGGTGTACCATGCGCTGAGAAAATGGCTGCTAGAATGGGCTTCGCTTCGTTTAAGGTCATGGATGAATGAGCCATGAAGGCCTGGAGGAATGCGCGATTGCTGTCATTATAGTCTGCGACGCCGATATCGTTGGTCATTTTGTCTTGCTTGTATCAGTGAAAGATGAGGTTTGCAAAGACTGATTACGAGGTGATCGCGTCGATATCGCGTTCCGCGATTGACACCTGAGGCAGTAATATCTAAGTGACCGTCAAGCGCAAGTAATTTGTATGATTATTTCAACAATGAGCTTTTCGGCTTCATTCAACGAAGCTATGAGAGTAAAAGATAATGCTAGCACTACTCCGTAGAGTATGGATTAAGCATCCAGCCTAACGCTGCGCCCAAGAAGTCGAATTCAAAAGTCAAGCAAAACTGAATATCACCCAACGCCACACATGATAACAATAGGAAAACCCCATAACAAAAGCCTCGGAAACTAGCCTAGAACCTCCTTCTCGTGGGCTCCGGACTCGGGCTACGACTAGCACTCCGCGCATCTCTACCCCGTTCCTTCAACCATTTCTTCGTCGAAAGACGCATCTCGCGGTCCAGCTCGGCGCTAGGGTCCTTGCGGTGAATGAAATTGCAGAACCCGCCTCGTACACACCCCTCGCCGCTATTTAACCGACAACACGCTTCGCGGAAATCTGTCACGGGCGATAACTCGCAGTATATCGGGCGTGCGGCGTACCAGCGGGAGTTCAACGCGTCGCAGGCCGACTGCGCGTCTTCTTCGTATTTGAATCGTGCGTAGACGTTGCCGATGAGGTCTGAGCTATTAGCATCTGTCCGGAGGACACTTATATTCAAGAGGTGAGTGAGGACTTACGATCATTATTATTCTCACAAACAACTAGCTCCTCCAACTCGCCGTACTTGCACATCTCGCACCACACGTCCTCATAGAAAGCATCGAAGTGGTTCTGCAACTGGCTGCCGTTCATCCTGTTCTTAGGATCGAAGGCGGGATTCTGGTACATGTTGGGCATCAGGACGGTCTGCGAGTACGACGGCTTGACGTGCTTCCGCGAGCATCGGTCGCCGTGTCTGCAGGCGCCAATTTTGTAGTAGAAGGAGCAATTGACCTTGTCTTGCTCGGTGCCGAAAATCGATGCGAGATAGTTGGCCATGTTGGCTGGTGGACGTCGGCGCGGTTTCTATTGAATAGAGGGGTAGTGTATGTGATGCGAAAAGAATGCAGCGGTAAGAAAATATCAAGATAAAAGAGGGAACGGTGGGAGATGCAAGCTCGCTGGTACTGCTGAAGATTCTGGAGAGCTCGATCGCGTGGCGGCGATGCGGGAGCTAGTTGTGCTCAGACATAATTTTCGGGTCAATGATGATCCTTAATGAAATAAATGCATAAAATGTTATACATATTCGCATTCTTCTATGAAGTGTATACAAAGCTGCAATAGATACAATTAAACAGCCAACCCACTAACATCAGCCGAAGTCCTCACTCCCTGAACCATCTCAGCAACAACCTTCCCAGTCCCCAATGAAAGCGAAATCCCCCAAGGCCCATGACCCGCTGCGACATACACACCACCCCGAGCCCTCACACCACCCAGCGAATGATCCTCAACCTTAGAAACAAGCGGCGTACCACGACTCGTAACAGGACGGAAACATAATCCCTCACGCACAATCTCCAAGTCATCAACATTAGGCACGTCGTCAGTCGACTCCGCCTTTCCATCAGCCAACTTGCCCATTAACCGGACTGACACATCCTTTAATCTTGCTATTTCATTCGGGTCGAATAAGTCGCGAGATCCTTCAGCGTGTGAGGGGAGGGGAATGTCCCAGCTGTTCAGTCCGGCGATGTAGATTTCGCCGCCTTCGCGGGAGAAGATTTCGGGGCAGAAGCCGCATGAGTCTGGGTGTGTTGTAAAGATGGCATGGCTTTTACCGCCGTGGGTTACACGTTCGTGTTCTAGGGTGTATCTAGGAGAGCGAAGGACGAGGGAGTATCCTGCCAGAGGTCCAATTGGAAGGGAGACTTCAGACGAGGGGAAGATCTCTTTGAACACTTGCGGAGTCCAAGGACCGGCACTAACAATCAGATTCATGCAAGGAATGGTCGTCTCCTTCTGCGTGTTAAGGTCCACAATCTTGACGCCCGTGATAGTCCCTTGATCAGTCACCACAGACACAGCTCTAGCCGGATGATGAAGCTTAACCCCACGGGAAACTGCCGTGTTGATGAGATACTTGCTCAGTCTCAACGGGTCACTAACAACCATTAGCACAATCCCTATTGTCCACAATATGGAACACCCACGCAACAGCAGTCGTATCATCATCACTGATCTTCTCCAACGCCGCACCCTTCTGCTTCGTCAACCACGTCGGTGCCTCCGCAATCCGCGACTCGTTAGATCCAGCAGCAGTATCTGCCCGACTCGTTCCAGCTCGTAGCCAGTCATCGCCGCGAGGACCGTTTCTCAATCCCCCAGTTGAAATGTCCATACTCAACGCAGAACCTTTCATGTAACCCCATTTCTCAGTTCCACCGTTCTCCGCGGCTAATTCATCGTGCAAGTCGAATGAAAGAGCGGCCAGCGGAGCAAGAGATGGGGCGAACCAGTCTTTTGCTAGGAACCCAGCTGCGTAGCCAGATGCGGCGCTGAAGAGTTGAGGGGAGCACTCAACGACGTGGACTTCCTCTGTGGATTGGCCACCGGAGAGGTAGTAGGCGATGGAGGAACCAATGATTCCTCCTCCGAGGATGACCGTCGACATTTAGCCAGTGTATGAACTCTAAAGGCCTGTCGAAACACTGCTAATGCAATTATCAGCTTCAACCCGAGCTACCTGGAGGCCTTTAAGAGGTCGCCACAGCTATCCCCTTCAGACGCTTTTATCTAACATTTTGCCAGCACACCAATTGTAAACGCTCGGCTAAAGGCGAATCCACTGAACGGTTTCTCACGGGATAATAGACGAGACCCTTCGACGTGTGGTTCCCTGGTTCCGGCGGAATGGAATTTTATTCGAAGCTGATCAACGCATTGGCGTCGACTAGGGGCTGATGGAGTTCGGGACGTACAGATATATAGTGCAATTGACTTTAACCGGGCCGGTTTATCGCAATTGAACGGAGATGGGGAAAAAATGAAATTGAAATGGAATATAAAATATTATGTACTAAAGGTGAATTGAATATACAATTATCTTGGTTTGGAATCGAGTACTGTAGTACTCCGTACTATGATGCGAGTAGAAATTGTAGACACCCCCCACATCCCACATGCCCCTCGATTACCTCACCTAGAATTTCACCGACAGCCCGGAGCTATCTCATACTCTACTCTGTACCTGTACAACACTTGATATCTTGCCTATATCCCCAACTGACCAGTTCCTCTCACAAATTACAAACAACCATGCCCGCCAAAACCATCATCGTCACCGGCGCCTCCCGAGGTACTTACCACTCACTACCGCACCCCTATCTCCAACCAACCTACTAACTCAAACACAGGAATCGGCCTCTCCATAACAAAATACCTCCTCTCTGCCCCCCAATCCCACAACATCGTCGTCGTCGCCCGCAGTCCCGAACCCCTCCAAGCGCTCAAAGACCAATACCCCAAGCAAGTCGAGATCCTCAACGGCGATCTAGCAGATTTCTCGCTCGCCCCGAAAGCCGTTGACCTCGCGGTGAAGAGCTTCGGGAAGTTGGATGGAATTGTGCTGAATCATGGAATGCTGGGGCAGGTTGGGAAGATTGCTGAGGCGGAGCCCGAGCAGTGGAAGTATGGGTTGGATGTGAATTTTTTGAGTTTGGTTGCTTTTGTAAGTGCCCTGGTTTATAAAGAAAAATGATGGAGGGAGGTGCTGATGAGAACAGGTTAAAGCAGCTCTTCCTGCGCTTCGTGAGACGAAGGGCAAAATTATCTTCACTTCGTCTGGGGCGTCGATTACTGCTTATACAGGTTGGGGACTTTACGGTGCTTCGAAGGCCGCCATGAACCATTTGGCTCTGAGCTTGGGTGACGAAGAGCCAGATGTGACTTCGGTGTCTATCCGGCCTGGAATGGTTGACACGGAGATGCAGCGGGAACTGCGCGAGGACCACGCTACAAGTCTGGTGCCTCATATCCATTCGAAGTTTATGGGCGTGCACAAGGAGGGAAAGCTTCTCAAGCCCGAGCAGCCGGGACATGTCATGGCTAAGCTTGTGCTTGATGCTCCGAGTGCATTGAGCGGGAAATTCCTTTCGTAAGTCTACGCAACGGTCCTACGAGGCAAAGCTAACAGACAATAGGTGGAACGACAAGGAACTCGCAGACTTTCAAGAGTAAATGACATTAAGATACTGATACTTCTAGATTATCTGTACAGCATTAGTACATAGCCATAAACGAATGAAGAAATTTCAATGGCAAAATTGAGTTTTATAATCAGCCGAAAGATGAAAAGCATATACATTTTATAAGCATTAGATGCAACGCATCTTCATACTTAGCATGGAATGTAGGGTGTTCATCACAAAACAGGGTGGGAAGAGGAGCGAAGTAACGCATACCTTTAGCATGCTGTTGTATCGATGTTCAGAGTTTTTCTGTTTTGTAACTACAGAGATCTTGACGGCATTAGCAATGCTGCACAAACACACATATGAGTGATAAAAATTGCGAGATTCATCAAAATCAGTTCGTCCGTTTGGCTAGGACTGTGTAGGTCACCATAGAATGGTCTGATAGGGGCGACAACAATGATCATCATGGTGATGAATAGGCAACAACAAGGAAAGATAAGGAACATACCATGACTATGTTAGCAGCGCAATGTCTGTGATCGTTTAATCCAGCATAATGGATGTGTGGGAGAATCCAGAGAATTCTGACTGTGTGATGGGAAACGAAGAGAAAAAGTCAACACGGACGAAGAAAATATAGTAAATTTAAAGGCGGTGGTGGTGCTACTTTTCTGCCGCTTTTTGTTGTTCCGTTCCGGGAGATTGAGTCCGCGTCTTGGATTGCGCCCCGCGACATCCAGCGCTTTCTTTTGAATTTCCATATAATCACTAATTTTATTCGCGTGAGAACGATCTCATTGTATTCGCGACATAATGTCTGACAGAGAGTTTAGCTGTGAGTGCTGCTGCCGATTCTGGTGATCGCGACTGAAGCTGACATGGTTGCGATTAGCAAACGACGACTTGTCGCTTCCCAAAGGTATGTCTTCATCTCTCTAGTTACTCACGAGCAGAGACTAAGCAGCACAGCGACCGTCCAGAAAATTATCACTGAAATCCTCCCCTACTCCTCCGGCCAGACCTTCTCCAAAGATGCGCGCGACCTGCTCATGGAATGCTGTGTTGAATTCATCACCCTGATCTCATCCGAAGCCAACGATATCAGCGAAAAGGAGGCAAAGAAGACCATCGCCTGCGAACATGTTGAGAGGGCGCTACGCGATCTTGGGTTTGGTGACTATATCCCGGATGTTTTGGCTGTTGCGGAGGAGCACAAGGAACAGTTGAAGGTACGCCTCCATCTACGCGTGGATTTGTCTATAGTTGAGGAAGAGAAATCGTTACTGATGCGCGATGTAGTCACGGGAAAAGAAGCAAAGCAAGATGGAACAGAGCGGTTTGTCCGAGGAGGAACTTTTACGACAACAGCAGGAGCTGTTTCGGTCTGCGACGGAAAAGTACAATGCTGCTCCGGAATAAGTACTCGAATTTGGTCACTGGGCATACATATTCGGAATTGGAGTTTGTCTTTTGGTTTTGGAGTTAATGGTTCTGGGGCTTTGACCGCGATTGGAAAATGGGATAGCGGGTTTTTCTTATTGTCCTAATATCGCATTCTATGGCATTCCGCATAACATGGTATCTCTTATCGAGCTTCTTGGATTTCCAATTGTGTTCACTGGTCATCGCTCGATCAGCAGGGCGCAAGGCCCGGTATAGCAGAACGTGGACACCATCCTATCTTATTTCCCCCTGCAAAAAAAAAAAAAAAAACAAACAAACAAACCCTTACCGGTGCGCCGTTACACAAACCAACCGTCTCGGAAGACTGCATTATGCTGAAACGGCCCGTACATGATTGCCCGAAACCGGTTCAGTTTGCCAATGAAACCGCAAGAGATCTTGCGATACTACTTTGCTCCTGCATATAAACGGTGATGTCTTGATGTCTTGATCTGAAGAATGCCATATAGGGCGTTCGTGGGTCGATTTGTCAACCAATACCGTCCGCTGGAATTTACTCGGTCATTCCCGGTCTACATCAGACGCCGGGCTTTGAAAGGCATGGCAGTCCTATGCAGCCATGCCGCGACCAAAATCATTTCAATGATTCAAGGGTTTACTACCCTATGCAAGGATTGCTCCACGGTGCCTCTATAGCACAGGCACCGGTGAATGAGTCGTTTGATTAAGCAGTCCCTAAAGGCTCGGGCATCCGGTGGAATGCCGAAGCTTCTTTCTTTGCCGGAACTACTCGCTCTATGACAAATTGATTCTCCGCTTTGGGAATGGTAAAAAATGGCAAAGACTTCATTTGTTGAGTGTTTATTTTATTTTATTTAATTTTGTATTTTTTTTTCTCTATTGTTCATTACTGTCTTCAGTTCAGTTCCTCAATTGAAGCATGGCCATCGACATTCCCACGGTTAACATCCTTCCCCGGCTCCCGCGCTGGGTGAGCCACTGGTTTGGCTACCGGCCGACACCTCCCAAACCATTGCCGCAGTATCTGGTCTGGATATGGTCATTTTTCGCAGCGTTTTGTGGTTTATGTGTGTTGCAAGCGATATTCAATTACTCGTCGTATTTTGAGCGTCGCCATGTCCCAGGCATTGTCGCCTCATTTGTAAGTTCTATGTTATTTTTCATCTTGTGGCAGCCGTCACATGGTCCGCCCACAGCCAACCAAACTATCTCGATTACTCCCAATCATGCTTCAACGTCAACTGTTATGTCAAGCTCAAAAACTAACAATGACAGGGCGCCTCCGCTGTCCTCTGCTACGGCGCAATCGACGCCCCCCTAGCCCAGCCTCGCGCCCTAATCTTCGGCCACTTCCTAAGCGCCCTCGTCGGCATCTGCATAACAAAGCTCTTCAGCCTTATGCCCGACGAAGAACGCTTCAACTCGCTCCGCTGGCTAGCAGCCTCACTCTCCTCAGCAGTCGCCATCGTAGTCATGCAGGTCACCCAGACCACGCATCCGCCGGCGGGAGCAACAGCTCTCCTGCCTGCTGTCGATGATGCGATCTGGGAGCTGTCGTGGTACTTTCTGCCTGTGGTGTTGCTGTCGTCGGTGGTTATTATGGTTGTTGCGATGTTGTTGAATAATATTCAGAGGAGGTATCCGACTTTTTGGATTGCGCCTAGTCCGCCGCCGAAGCCGACGCCGGCGCCGGTTACTGCGCCGGAGCATCAGAAGGTGCATGCGGAGGAGTTGGGGTGTGTTTACCCTTCTACTTGGATTTGGGCTACAGGCTGACTTGGTTTAGTGGAAATACCTTTCTTCCCCGGTGATTCACCAGTTCAAGGGGTTCTACTTTTGCTTTCGCCTTCGAGCGAGCTTTCGGCATAGCTATGCTGAGCCCTCAACTGGCATCGTACAGTACCATATTGACGCATACACATGGGTTATGACCCACATTGGAGACGATCTGTCATTTGCATTCCCTTCTATACATATTTACATGTGTCATTAATCATAATTGTCTAATAGAATGTGTCGAACACTCGACAATTAAATTTTCACCTGTCCAAGATGCTGTCGAGGTATGTATTGAAATGCATACAACTGTCCATAGAGCAACAACTGTTAATACAACTCCCTGTGTCTGTACTCAATAGCGCTATTCACGATACGGATCCCTCAATTCTCACTGAGCAATATCCTTGTATATGCCCATAGTTATGACCCGGGTGTCAATCACGTGACAAAAACATAAAAAAGAGAAATAAATGAATACCACAAATCCAAATGATAAAATAGACAAAATACCATCTGTTCAAACAATCAGAACCAACAATTATCACAGTGCTAAAATGGGCATATTTCATAACCGCGAGACGCGCTAAACCCAACACGGCAGCGGCCAACCTACGCGCAAAGCGGAGAGCTTCCACTGCGACTGATCTCCCACGCCAACCAGAGCACGGTATACAGTATGCCGCCGTTTAAAGATGAGCATGTCTTAGTATGCCTTCCTCCCTTCTAACCTCTCAGTCTTGAAAATGTCATGCTAACGGGCGCAGCTCATCGCGCCAGGTTCGCAGGTGACCCTGGCGCAACTAGGCCTGCCCGAGTCCTTCACGCCCGCTCGCTTTCGCTTCCCGACGCGCATGTTTCCGGCTGAGAAACAGGGTGAATATGAGCCGTATCGGATCCGCGAAAAGAGGCAGGTGGTTGTTAAGAATACTGGTGGGAATGGGGCGCCGGCGCCGGTGCCAAAGGTGGATGTGGATATGAAGGACGCGGAGGCTGCACCGGAGACGAAAACGGAGAATTCAGAGGAAGGGGAGAAGGAGAAGACTGAGGGACAAGAGGGCCAAGAGGCTAAGCAGGAGACAACAGAGGAGACTGTTTACGAAGAGGACGTCACGTCTGACGAGGGAGCGGTTTATCCCATGGAAAACGGGCGGATTGTTGACTGGCCGTGCTTTTTCGCCCTTCTTACGCATATCCATAATACGCTTAGTCCGCCTTTCCACACGCCGATTATGATTATTTCGGAGCCGGCTTGGACTGCTCGGGATCGAGAGGCGATTACGCAGTTTGTGTTTGAAAAGTTCAAGACGCCTGCGTTTTCGCTGATGGACTCCGCGCTGGCTGTTTGCTACGGATATGGGACCCA
>JAOYNC020105095.1:0-34482 GCA_025802115.2 Bertia moriformis
GCCGCCACCGCGCCGAACATGGCCCCGCTCCCGGCGCGGACCGCCGTCGCGGCCTGCTGGCCCATGGCGCAGCTCCCGCTCAGCTCGAAGGCAGCCCGGCGCGCAACCATGTCGGCAGCTAGGGCGCTCGCATCGGCCACCGCCCGCGGCATAGTCGTCTGCAACAGCGTATCCGCGTCGCCGTCCGAGACGGGGTCCTGCTCCGCCGCCGCCGCCTGCGCGCCAGAAGCCATGGTCTGCAGGAGCGCCGCGAGCGCGTCCGCCACAGATCCCGCGTCCGTGAAGTCCCGCACCGCCGCGTCCGCCGTCCGCATGGCCTGGTCCATCGTCAGGAGGACCCGACTGACGCCCCGAAGTCGCGCGGCCGAGATGGCATCAGTGGGCTGCGGCTGGGCCGCCGCTGAAGGGGAAAGAAATGGCTCCGGCTCTCCTGCCGCGCCTGGCGATGGGGGCGCCGGCGCTGGTGCTGGCGCTGCCTGCGCGAGGGCGAGGGGGTCGAGAGTTGCCACCGTCGCTGCTGATGCCAGACCCTGGGGCGGCTGCCGGGGGCGGCCATGCGCAAACCACGCCATCTGGAGGACGAAGAGAACGAGGAGATGACGATACATGCTGGGCCGGCCACAGCGATAAACGAACGAATTCCCGAGAAATTAAAACGAACGTATAATGCACACCAAGATGGAGTCGTGACCACAAGCCGGGATCACAAGGCTCGCCATTCTCCAACCAGCCCGACCGGCTCCCGTCCGCCTTTTACGTAGGCCGCCCATCGTGGTTGTGGTTGCTGGCCAGCATTGCAGTACCTTTCTCAGCCTGGGGTCCGACAGATTCGAAACCGTCGGGCAGGGAACCGAGGCCAGAGGCAGGAAATAGAAGACGTCCGGGTCGGTCCGGGGCTTGTCGCGCGCCCCTGTACGGAGATGAAACTTGCCCCCCTGCCCCACGAACAGGGCCGATCATGCAACGCGGATCTGCTGGAGATGAACGCTGTATTACTCATGTGCCGAGCAGCCGTAATAATGCTGCTACTGCTCATCCACGCCGATAATCGGCAGGCTAGACCCCTGGTAGTCGAACCGAATTCTGCCCGCTACCGGAATATCCTCTTCCCCGTCCGCGTGGCAAACCGGGCAGCCCCGCTGCCCTGCTGCGCATGCCAGAGCGGATGCGAGCCCACGCCGCCGCCCTCTCCCGAGACTTTGTACCGCCGCCAGGCCTCCCGCAGGTGATCCGGACGCAGCGGGCCGCGCAGGTCCCGAGTCGTATCGTCGCCGGGCGCTCCGGCCGGAGGCGTCGGGGCGGGCACGTCCGCCTGCACCTCGCCGGCCGCGATCCACTCGGCCTGGACCTGGCGCGCCATCTCGATGATGTGGCCGGCAAACAGCTTGGTGATAGACTTGACTGCGAGGGAGACTGCGGGGGGGACCGACTGCGAGACGGCGGTGTTGACAACCTGGCACGAGGAGGAGGGCGGGTAAGCGAGTGAGGCAAAGGGGATGGGGAAGGAAAGAACAGAACAGAAATCAAGGGAAGAATAAAAATAAAAATCAAGGGAAGAGGAAAACTTTAAGGAAACCAATTACCCTCTTGACGACCGCGTCCGACAGCTTCGACGCCCTCCACACCTCGTAGCGCTGGTACTGTTCCTCGTCAAAGGCCTCGACCAACATGGCGCGGAGCCGCTGCTCCTCCCGCTTCTGCTCCTGCGTCCTAGCAGCAGTAACCACGACGGCCATGTTGACCACTTCCTCTTCTTCCTCGCCCTCGTCCGCCGCCGCTCCTCCGTCTCCGTGCTTACCGCCAGTCGCGCTCGGTGCCTTGCCGCCGACCGTGCTGGGGGTCCGGTCGCGATCTCTTGCGGCAGCGGCAGCCGCCGCAGCTGCCGCCGCCGCCGCCGCCGCCGCAGTGACGGCCTTGGGCTTGCGACCGCGCTTCTTCTTCGGGGGCGGTCCTCCCGCTCCGGCCATCGCGCTCGTACTGGCGCTGACCACGGACACGGCGTCGGCCGAGGGCGAGCGCGCCGATGGCGACGTCGGCTCTGGGGGGAAGGAGGTCTGCCGCAGCGGATGCGCCGACAGCGGCGCCGATGACATGGACCAGGTCGAAGGCTTGCGCCGCTTCGGGGGGCCCTGCGCCGGCGTCAGCGCGAGGTCGGATGCGCGCTTCTTGGTCAGATGCGGCCGCGGCGGCAGCGGCAGCGGCAGCGTCTTCGGCGGTGGGGAAGATGCCAGCGATGCTTGGTGTGGGGGGGACTGCGGCGAGGCCATGATATCTTTGGGGTTATAGTGGTGGTGGCGGTGGTGATTGATGTGGTGATGGTTGTGGTGGTGGTGATGGTGATGGGGTGGGGTGGGGGAAGCGAAGCGGAGGTCTGCGATTGAGTTGGGGGAGGATTTGGTGGGCCAGTAGCTCAGGGCGGGGTCACGTGACAGCGCGAATACGCTGGCTAGCTCATCATTGTGCCGCGAGCCTCTGAGAAAGTTGTGGTCAAGCAGTACGAGGCTGATTCCAATCGGGGTTTTGGATTAACCCCATTGTTTGAGACATGAGGAGTCAATCTACAACCGAAGTGGCGAGAAATAAAACACCATTGGCCACCACTGGCTCAATTTGGCTGGCAGTCAGTCCCATGATATCTCAATCAAGTTTCCAGGCCAGACCGTGCTCTCCTGTGCACATCTTCGACTTCAGCTAGGCCATCATGGCCAGCCCGAATCTATCTAGGAGGCTCCGCTGCGTCGGTAATTAGTCGTTCCTTCTCCGCCGGTGGCTTTGGATCGCTACGAGAGCCGGCCTGGTGCCTCCACTCAACATGCGTCCGTCACGTCTTGCTAGCACCGGACTGCTCGGTACCAGGTTCTCCTTTTCGCCCGCGCCAGTACCGGCCGGCCGCTGTTTCGATAGGGCTGCAGCCGCTTCAGCAAATCTGGCTGTCATGGCCGGGGTCATGGCCGGCTTCTTGTTTTCGGCGGGGTATGTTATTGACAGCGGTCCCTGGGGCCTTCGAGGACTGGGGGGAGAATTTCTGTTTCCGGCACTGAAAGTCTTGTCTTTTTCGATTTTGCCGGGGCCTGAGATCTGTGTGGCGGATCTGGGTTTCAGCGCCGGGCCTCCCTTCCTGCTTTGCTCCCGGCCTTGACCCGTGCCCCGATAGCCAAGCGCTTCCAACTTGACCGGACACTTCTTGTGTGCGTCTTTCAGCGTGGCTCCCACGAATCTAGTCACCCGGGAGACGTGGCTATTCTTCCAAGCTGTGCGATTGCCCGATTGCCCTGTTGTCTCGCCTCTCGAGTTCGCTGTGGCAGGCTCTGGTACAATTGCTCGCGGCCTGCTTCGAATCAAACATTTTACCTCTGGAATCGAAACGGCCAAATCACCTTTCGTGGTTGAAATCGAACCGGGTCGGCGCGCTTCCATAGTCATCCGGGAGACGAGTCTACTCTCCTGAGCTTTGCCATTGCCCGGTTGCCCTTTTGTCTCGTCTCCTAAGTCCGGCTCTGGCGCAATCGCTCGCGACCTGCTTCCAAGGGAATCCTTCTCCCTGGTTGGAATCGAAACGGGTCGGCGCGCTTCTTTAGTCACGCTCCGGTTGGGCCAATCTCTCGAGTCAAGGACTGAAGTCGTGAGGCTTTTGCGATTGCCGGGTATATCTCCTTGCCGGCCGCTTGAGCTCGGCGAAGCAGACTCTGGCCGCTGGTCTTGGATGCGGAGTCGAGCATCCTGTTCAGCCAAAACTTTCCTAGGCGCTGTTTGTACCGTAAAGTCATACCTATTGCCGGCACTATTACCCGTTATACGGTTGGGACTGGGGGGTAAGCCCGTTTTTGCGGCATAGGGCACCAGTGCTTTATCGGCCCCACCGCCGGTGAGGAATGGGCCACCGATCTCCACCTCCAGCATCAGCGCCAGCGCAATTCCGAACTGGGCCGCGTCGATATCCCACTCGCGCCGCGCCCTCCCTATGGCACTCGCGACCTCATCGATCTTCGCCCTCTGGCTCATCAGACTCTTCAGACTCATGACCGGGCCAGGCCCCACTCGCTTGCCCTGCCGTATCTGGAGCCGCATCATCGCGTCCGGATAGTATGTTCTGCCACTGGAGACAAATACTTCCGGAGAAGACCGATCCTGTATGCAACACTCCAGATATGCGTATAAGAGCCGTCGCGGCGTCGGGACTGTTCCCGCCAGTCGTCTCAGCTCCGTAATCCACCTCTCAATGTGGACCCTGCCGTTGGCCTGGGGCTTGAGGGTGACAAGGACGGACAGAGGCTGCAGCTGGCGTGCTACCGATGCGGCAGTGGAGTACGAGCCGGTCAGGAAGACAGACAGCTGCCTGCTTGGTGTCAAGAGCCGAAATATGCTCTCGACCGATACCATCGAGCCGTTGCCGAGATGGATCTGTGCGTTTCTCCCTACCGAACCCGCGCACCACCAGAGCACGATGCATGGCTTGTCGTTTGCTCTGATACGGGCCAGAAACCGGGTCCAAGCTTCACGTATCGCTCCCATCGTCAGGCCGTTCTCGCCGGTCCCGACAGAGTCGACAACATTGTTGGGCGATATGCTGCGAAGTGCCAAGACCATGCTTTGGATCGTCTGAGCACTATACGACCACTCTTCTCCGGGGCAGGCGATGATGAAGTACGCTCGAGTCGACTCCCTCACGAACGGGGTGTCCCCTAATGACATCGAGCGCAACCTTGTCGTCGGGTGATTTGCGTGAGAAATGTGACGGGATTTGTATGATGACTGGCCGAGAAGGGTCCTGGTTCGGGGGGGACTATAGATCTTTGGGAAAGATGCTGGTGGAGAAACGGGGGCTGACCGTTGATGAAGGTGCTCGAGTTGGGGTTGAGCATGTCGAGCAGCATTTCAGTGCCCAAGCCGATGGGTGAGCGGTCCTGTCCAACTTGACCGGGCCACCTAGCTGGCCTGGCCCCCAAAAGGCAGCTCGGGGCGGGGTGGGGCCGAGGGAGGCTTGGCGGCTGCTGACACCCCCCGCCTGTTGTTTCTCGGGACTACGGCTTGTTTTTTTTAATCCTGTCATGTTAATACTTGGCTTTGGATCTCGAAGCCGGCGGTCGGTCGTATCCGCCTTCTTTTCCGTTCGATTCCGAACTGCGCGTCATGCTGATATGTTCATCTGCAGCAGCGTCACGTTGAGACGCACATGTGACCACCACTCCGCACCCACCCCCCGGCCTGGCCTGCTGACGACCACAAAAAGGCCAGCTCAGCCCTTCGGCTCATCTGCCGGGTAATGAGGTTTTGCCGATTCGGTCGGAGCCGAGGTCTGTCTCCCTCCCCAGGTCTCGACCGCATTTATCCATCGTTGTTCGCCCGGATGTGGTGCCGCGGTGGATGCAGCCCAGGTTTACATCTTCAAGATCTAGTCGGCATGTGGGTCCCGAAAACTGGCGGGGGACGTTTTTCCTGAAACCTGGGGTACGCTTGAGCTAGGAGCCCGGGCAGCTGTGGCCGCCTGCTCGCGGAGAGAGAAGGAATCCCCCATCTGGCGACTGCTCGCTTACTTTTACTACTGGGTGGAATCGCATAACTGGTAGCTTGGAAACTGGCCTGCGCGTGGTCTGCTGGGCAGCCGTCCCGGTCTGAACTGAAATTGCGCACCTGGTGTCTGTGACCTGCTGCTCTCATCGCCGCAAGCTCAACTATGATTCCTCATAGCTCGGCTGGATGCAGCTCCCCTGGATCTTTACATAGCTCGTCCTGATTCATCTGCCTCACTGGGGAGGGAGCTCCTTTTCCTTGTCCTCAGGTCGGGCCCATTGTCCTGAGCAAATCCTGGCTCGGCCTCGGGGCTCTGACCATGGTGCGCCCTCGAGGGACGGGCGGACGGGCCGAGGGGCCGAACCCGCCGCCGCCGCCGCTGCGTGTCAAGCTTGCCGAGACGAGGCCCCCCGTTGCCAAAAGCTGGTATGCATCGATCCTCCAGCAAAGGACGCTTGGCCGGGCCGGCCATCCAGTCAGTCACAACTCCCTCTGCCAAGCCGAGCGCCCGCCGTCCACCATCGCCCATTCTCAAGGACAGCATCCCCGAGAGGATTCTCGCCAAGATATTCGCGCCCGCAGAGCTGGTTCTTCGGGACGGGAAAGTCGGTTACAGACACGGACCATCATTCGGGGCGGAAAGCGCCGGCATTGGCGCTTGTCTTCCCGCCCGAGAGCCGATCCTCCGATCACCAAGGTAAACAATGATCCCGGCAGCCGCCGAGGTTGGCGGCTATGCCCCGTCTTACGGCCAGGGTACTAGGCCACCAATGCAATGCCATCCCCGCGCACGTGGCGTTCGTGGCGGTTTCGCACATTTCCCCCTTCGGCAGAGTGCGCGCTTTTTCGGCAATCACGGCATGGCCGACCCTGCGGCTGGCTCAGAAGAGTTCTCCCTCCACGTCAGTGTGGCGGCGCGGGATGGGCGGACAAGAAAGAAAAAAGATGGGGTGCGGTGGGTTCAAAACACAACACTGCCGCCGCCGCCCCATCATCCCCTCCCGCAAGACCGCACAAGCCGCAGCCACGGCGTCTTGCGGTGGCTCTGCGTAACCGGAATGCAAGATGCGACAGAGCCGGACGATGAGGGGATCGTTGCGTTTTCCTTGGCGGACTGGCCTCGAGGACTTGCCATGCCCTTACCCGAGCGAGTGCACGACATGGCACGGAGGGGGGCGATCAGTCGATGGTGAATAGTGCGCCTCAATGACGCGACGCGCTCTCGGCTCGGCCGCAGCGATAGTTCAACCCGATGGACGGTCCGAGTATAGTATGTGGCCGGGAGAGCGTGGGGGGCGAAATACCGCGGTATAGTCCAAAACTGGGAGCCACCAGGGTATATATGGTACACCTGGGTATTACAATTATATAACTACCGTCAACATCCGCCACCCGGCCCGGGAATCGCGCCATTGCCGATCGCTCGGCCGGGTGCCTAGCCGGATGCCTACATGGCGAATTGCCTCATCTAGCCAGGCTTGCAATACAAGTACGTAACTGCACCGAAACTGGGCCGGCCGCGGTGCAGTCGGGTCGGGTAGCGGCTAATGCCCCCGGCGCGCTCGCTCGCTCCTCCTCCTCCTCCTCCATAAGAGACCGGCACCGAGATCGATATCTCTGCCGGCTACAAATACCAACCTGGCCGCCCTCCCCAAGACCAAACCCATCCGGAGAGCCATCGCCTCAGCCTACCGACAACCACTCACTCATCCTCACACTCATCCTCACACCCACACCCACACCCTCAATCATCCACAGCCAGCCAGCTGTCCATCATGTCGGCCGCTATCAACGAGATCGCCGTACCGACGCCAATTGCGGCAGTCAACAACGGTGCTGACCTCCGGCTGTATGAGCTCGACAACGACGGCGGCGTCCGCGAGGTCCAGTTCTCGGGCAGCAACTGGACCGGCGGCCAGGAGAAGAACAGGATCGGCACCGTCCGGCTCACCAGCCCGCTGGCGGCCACGTCGCAGGGGGGCCTCGATCACATCCGGGTCTACGGCATCGGCGAAGACCACACCATCAGCGAGTTCGCCTTCGACTCGGGCCACACCTGGTACAAGGGCGACCTGACCGGCAAATTCAAGGTCGCCCCGTACTCGTCCGTCGCCGCCGTGTTCCTGGCCAAAAAGCTGAAGCTCCGTGTCTACGTCCAATCGGTCGACAACACGATCCAGGAGTACAGCTGGGACGGAAATGGCTGGTACAAGGACCAGAACCTGGGCGAGGCTTTGCCGGGAACCTCGATCGCCGCCACTGCTTGGGGAAACAGCGACAGCGAGATCCACATCCGGTAACGCTCCCAGAATCCGGCTGATTTTGTATGGTGCACTGCTGACCGGTGGCGGCCGCCGCCGCTGCCCAGCGTCTACTTCCAGGACGCTCAGAGAAATGTGGTCGAGAAGGCGCACGACCCGACCTCCAAGTGGTTCGACGGCGAGCTCTCGTTCAACATCGACGTCCCGCGCACCCCTATCGCGGTGATATCGTGGGACGAAGGCAAGCATTTCCGGTTTTACTATGGCTGGCCCGACAGCACCATCCGCGAGAAGGGACATGACGGCAGTGGGAACTGGTACGAGGGCCTGTTCAACGAGCGGTCGCTTCCGTACAGCAGGGTGGCCGGCCTGGTGGTGAGCAATTCCGACCTGCGGGTCTACCTGCAGAACGGGCACGACACCGCGGCCATCACCGAGTTCGCCTGGTCCAACAAGGGATGGGCGGTCGGCCACAAGGCCCTGCCGCCGGCCTGAGTAGGGGGGTACTGTGGTGCCTGAAACCTCGGTCAATCTGGCAAGATGAGCTGGGGGGAGGCAGAGAGAAGGTGCCGCTGAAGGGGCGACAGACGTGGGTGCGCATGGGGATTGAGGCCGGCGAGTAGGAAGTACTTGGAGCAGCTGGATGTGGCGGATCTAGGAGTCCAAGATTGATGAATGGGAACAGAACTCGGTATGATTGATCCGCGTGACTGCTGCCGTGTGTGCGTAGCCAATTAGGCGGCTCAACGCAGCCAGTCCTGTTTTAAACATCTGACATGACGACGGCCAAACTAGAAAAAGAATGTGCGGACTCGGATTTCTTCAGTCATTGTGGGATGTCGGATGTAGGATGGGCCGGTGGTGGCGGTGATGGTGGTGGTTGCGGTGGAGGTGGTAGAGGTGGCAGAGGTGGTGGTTGTGGTGGTTGTGGTGGTGGGACAGGATTGATGTAAGGCTGGGATGGAAACGCTCCAGGCAAGAAGAGTGAGCTGGGCCAGAACTAGAGTAGGACCAATCCACCCCGAGACAGATCACACTGGTCATCGGACGAGGCCACCCGAGTACCTCGGCCTCGGGCCCCCGACTGTGCATGCTCTGAATTCAACCATAGTCACTTACTGTGAGGCTACCACATCTCGCACAACCATACCCCAAACCATCATGTGCCGAGGCCCGCTTTCCTCTACCTATCAATACACGGCCCGTGCGCCGCTCACCGGGGTTCCAATAGCCCCCATCACGCTAGCGACTCAGCAGTCTGCCTCTCCAGCCCACCTCTCGGGAGTGCCTCCCGGAAGCACCTCGCTCAATCCTATTCAAACGTGTCCATCTTCAGGTCGAGCCCGAGCTCAACCAGGAACATCTCGTCCAGCGACTTCCCGGTTCGCTGGTCCATCCAGCCGGCCCGGCCCGTACCCGCCTTCTCCTCCTGCGTGTCGCCGATGACGACCCAGTCGTACCGCGACGGCCCGCTGATGGGAGACGACAGCCAGATCTGCCGGTTGGGCGGTTGCTTGTTGATCACGTACGTGCCCTTGCCCACGAAGAGCACGGACATGACTCCGCCCTGTAGGGAGGGATCGCGGTCAGCGGGAAATGGCCACCACTCGGGACGGCAGCGACGGCAGCGACGGCGGCACGCACAGAGTACTCCACATCGACGCCCTCGCGGGACTCCTGAACCTCTTCGAATTTGCTCTGCAGAGCCTCCAAGTACTGGTCGGCCAGGTGGTGGTACTCCGGGTCGCTGATCTTCAGCACCGTTCTGCTGACCCGGGTCGGCTCCGCCTGCTTGGAGGGGTCGTCCGTGTCAGGCATGATGCCTCTGCCGAAAGCGGCGTGGGTGGAGAACGGTCTCCGCCCGGCGGCGAGGCGAGCCAGGGCCAGGACGGGATGTCGTTGTTGTTGCCGGCCAGAGCGGCGGGAGAACACCGTCGCAACGCGGTTGATGGGTGGGGCAGCCCCGACTCGCGCAAGCCCGGCCCGGCCGATACGGCTGGACATGAAAACAAGAGACATGGTGGAAGGAAACGAAAGGGTCTTTCTCTTGTCGATGCTGGGACTGATGATGGTGCTAATGAACGGATCCTGAATTGTTGATGTTGCCGAGTCGAACCGGTGCCGACCAATTTTATCTATCTCATGCGGGAGCCGATGGTGCAATTGGAGCAGGCTAGCAGGAAGCGACCACCACCGGCAGCGGCAGCGGCAGTCGGAGCAGCAGCAGCAGCAGCAGCAGTGCAGTTCCTGCCGGTGACATCAGAGCTGACGAGTGGGGCCGTGCGCCCAGCCCCAGGCCAGGACGCTGGGGCTAGGGCGGGGGGAGGGCCCCTGACGGGAAACTGCCACCAAGAGGCCCCCGCCCTCATCCGGATCAACCCTCACGATGATCAACGCATTCCTGGTCTTCAACGGCCAGGGCCAGCCTCGCCTGACCAAATTCTACACCCAGCTCGCAAGCCTCTTTCCTCCCTTCCACTCTTTCCTCCCCTCCACTCTTTCCTTCCCCCCCCCACTCTTTCCTTCCCGGCTCGCCGCTCGGGTGCGCGCCACCATCAACTAACCAGCCAGCTGCTGCTCTCCAGGACACGAGCATCCAGCAGCGCCTCATCTCCGAGATCTTCACCCTCGTCTCGAACCGGCCTGCCGGCTCGTGCAACTTCCTCCCGCTCCCGCCCCTGCTCGCCGCCTCGACCTCCTCGACCGACGAGCACAACGATGTGCCTTCCCTCGTGACGTACCGCAACTACGCCACCCTCTACTTCATCGTCATCTCCACCTCGACCGAGAGCCCGCTGGCCCTGATCGACCTGATCCAGGTCTACGTCGAGGCGCTCGACCGGCTGTTCGAGAACGTGTGCGAGCTGGACCTGATATTCAACTTTGAGACCCTGCACGCTGCCCTGGGCGAGATCATTGTCGGGGGCGTCGTCATCGAGACGAACCTGGACCGGATCGTCACCGGCGTGCGCGCGCAGGGAACGGTGGCGAAGCGGCCGACCAACGAGAATAAGGCGGTGGCGGGGCTGGGGGCCGGCCTGGGCGGGAACTTCCCGTGGACTGGGAGGTAGACGGTTGGGCACGATGGCCGGCCCAGACCGCGCTCGCCTCCTCGCCGGCAGGGTAGATAGATGAAGGCTCTCGTGTTTCTGAACAATAATATATATATACAGACACAGCTGGTCCGGCTTCGATTCCCGCAGCTATGGTCCGCCGGCCGGGCCCTGCTGCTATTTCGAATTTGACATGTCCTCCATCTTCGGCTATCCGGGCCATGAGCAATGAGCGACCGACCGATAGATAATTGAGCGGGCGGCCACGTTACCTTGTCTCTCGGCGTCCGTGACCACCACTCATCTCCGGCATACACAAAAACCCAGAGCAGGAATCCTATAGCTCACCGTTAGCAGACAGACGGCCGATGGCGGCGGGATGCGCATGATCAGATAAACGTGCCCCCGGTTCCGAACAGCTGAGCCAGCTTCACGACCTTGTCCCATCTGGGACGCCGAGTCGCGAGGGTGACTCGTCTCTTGAACTTTTTCTCGAACCGCAGCTGCTCCTCGGCCGAGAGCAGATCAAAGTCGGGAGGCCAGATCTTCTTTGTGTGGTAGATGGTAGGTGGCAGCGGCCGGCCGGCCCGAGGGATGGCCTCTCGGATCCCGGTCGCGAGGGCTCGTCGAAAGAGAGAGCTCATCTTGGGTGCCGAGGCAGCAGCCAGGGGCAGAAGAAGCAGGCGGACGGTCCTCTTTCCGTTGCATGGGCAGCGTTGCATGGGCAGCGTTGCATGGGCAGCGTTGCATGGGCAGCGTTGCATGGCCAGTTCGCGATACCGATGGCTGTCTGAATAGGCGGCGGTGCCACAGCACCGCCACAGCCCCGCCAGGAAGTGGAGGTCAAAATTATCCAAATACATACATCAAGAACCCCTCCCCGCAGGGCGCAAGGCGCGCCCTCCTCACTTGGAGTACCCCGCCAAACGGAAGTCTCAAAATCCTGACTCACGCTGCTACCCGCAAAACACATCTCTCGGTTCCCCAAACCTACACCTGCGACTGTCACCACCTTGCCAATAAAACCTCACTCCCTTTTTCTGCCGCCAACATGGCTGACCCCAAGACCATGGAGGCACTGCAGAACTTCGCGATCAGACCGCCGGTCGCCATGATGAAGGAGCTCAAGAGCGTACGCCATTGTCCCCCCGCCGCGCCCCCAATTCTCGAGCCAAGCTCCCATTGACCCGACTGCGATGTCGTGCTGGCCAGACCGAGAAACGCGACTCCCTGATTGCGATTGAGAAGAAATACCAGAAGGAATGGCAGGAACAGGGCATCTTCAACGTCGACGCCCCGACGACGACCGAGATCCCCCTCCACTCAGTCCCTGCCGCCGATCTCCGGGCATCCCAGCCCAAGTGGTTCGGCACCATGGCGTACCCGTACATGAACGGCACCCTGCACGCCGGGCACGCCTTCTCCATCAGCAAAGTCGAGTTCGCTGCCGGGGTGGCCCGCATACGCGGGAAGCGCGCCCTATTCCCGATGGGATACCACTGCACCGGCATGCCGATCCAGGCATCCGCCGACAAGCTGGTCGATGAGATGAAGAGGTTCGGGCCCGAGTTTGAGAACTTTAAACCCGAAGACGACGCCGCCGCCACCGAGGAGACCCAGCCGGCCGACCCCAAGGAAGACGTGACCAAGTTCACGAGCAAGAAGGCCAAGGTGGCGCAGAAGACCGGCGGTAAGAAGTTCCAGTTCCAGATTCTGCAGTCGATCGGGATCCCCACCGAGGAGATTCACCGCTTCTCCGATCCGCAGTACTGGCTGCAGTACTTCCCCCCGCAGGCCATCAGCGACCTGAACGCGTTCGGGGCCCGGATCGACTGGCGCAGGACCTTTGTCACCACCGACGCGAACCCGTACTACGACTCATTTGTGCGGTGGCAGATGGTCCGGCTGAAGGAGCTGGGCAAGATCAAGTTCGGCAAGCGCTACTCCATCTACTCCATCAAGGACGGACAGCCCTGCATGGACCACGACCGCTCCGAGGGAGAGGGCGCCGGCCCGCAGGAGTACACCGCCATCAAGCTCAAGGTCCTCGAGTGGTCCCCTCGGGCCAGGGCCGCCATCGAGCCGGCGAACCTGCCGGCCGGCGCGAGCGTCTACCTCGTCCCGGCCACGCTGCGGCCCGAGACCATGTACGGGCAGACATGCTGCTTTGTCGGGCCCAAGATCACATATGGCGTCTTCAAGGTGAAGGAGAACGAGTACTACGTCCTGACGGACCGCGCCGCGACGAACATGTCCCACCAGGACATCTTCGCGACCACGGGAGTCGTCGAGAAGGCTTGCGACATTATCGGCTCCGACATGGTCGGAACTCTGGTCCACGCCCCGCTCTCCGTCCACAAGGACGGGGTTAGGGTCCTGCCGATGGAATCGGTCCTGCCAACCAAGGGAACCGGTGTTGTCACGTCGGTGCCCTCGGACAGCCCGGACGACTATGCCACCGTCATCGAGCTCGCCAAGAAGGCTGACTACTACGGCATTGAAAAGGAGTGGGCCGAGCTGGAGATCGTCCCGATCGTCGACACCCCGTTATACGGCAACCTGTGCGCGCCCTTCCTGGTAAAGCAGATGAAGATCGGTTCGCCCAAGGACACGAAGCAGCTAGCCGAGGCGAAGGAGCTCGCCTACAAGGAAGGATACTTCCACGGCACCATGTTGGTCGGCCCGTTCCGGGGCCAGAAAGTCGAGGTCGCCAAGCCCCTGATCGCGACCATGCTCTCCCATTCCGGTCAGGCATTTGTGTACTCCGAGCCGGAGCGCAGGGTGGTCAGCCGATCCGGCGACGAGTGCATCGTGGCCCTGACGGATCAGTGGTATCTCGACTACGCCGACGACCTCTGGACCAAGACCGCCCTCGACTGGGTGGACGGGATGGAGACCTGGGGCGAGGAGACCCGGAACGGCTACCAGAGCGCCCTCCGGTGGCTGCAGGAGCACCCCTGCGCGCGGTCCTACGGGCTCGGCACCAGGCTGCCGTGGGACCGCCAGTTCCTGGTCGAGAGCCTGAGCGACAGCACCATCTACATGTCGTACTACACCATCGCCCACTACCTACACCGCGACCTCTACGGCAGGGAGCCGGGCATCGGCAACGTCACGCCGGACCAGATGACGAACGAGGTCTGGGACTACATCTTCTGCCGCCGCGACCTGGGCGACGACGTCCTGGCCGGGTCCCAGATCCCCGCCGCGACCCTGGAGAGCATGCGGCGCGAGTTTGAGTATTTCTACCCACTCGACATGAGGTCCTCGGCCAAGGACCTGCTCACCAACCACCTGCTATACTTCATGTACTGCCACGTCGCCCTGTTCCCGCAGGAGTACTGGCCGAGGGGCGTCCGCATCAACGGCCACCTGATGATGAACAGCGAGAAGATGTCCAAGTCGACGGGGAACTTTTTGACGCTTCGCGACATGGTGTCCAAGTACGGGGCCGACGCGGCGCGGATGGCCCTGGCCGACGCGGGCGACGGGGGCTCCGACGGGAATCTGGAGGAGGACGTGGCGGATGCGTGCATCGTCAGGCTGTACAAGCTGCGGGAATGGGCCGAGGAGATGGTCGCCGCCCAGGACAAGCTGCGCACCGGCGAGCTCAACTCGTTCCAGGACGCCCTGTTCGACAACGAGATAAACGGGCTGGCGCGGGAGGCGATGACCCACTATGACAACACCGACTTCAAGCTCGCTCTCAAGTCGGGTTTCTACGACTTCACGGCGGCCCGCGACTTCTACCGCGAGACGTGCAGCGCCGCCAACATTGCCATGCACCGGGACCTGGCCCTCAAGTTCATCGAATGGCAGGCTCTCCTGATCTCCGTCGTCGCGCCGCACTGGGCCGAGTACGTGTGGCTGGAGCTCCTGAAGAAGGACCGGTCCATCCAGAAGGCCACCTTCCCGGATGTCCCGGCCGTCGACCCGGCGCTGACCGCAACCCGTGAGTACGTCCGTAACGTGGCGGCAACCATCAACTCGGCCGAGGGCCAGCAAATCAAGAAAATAAACAAGGGCAAGGACGTCGCGCTCGACCCCCGCAAGCCCAAGTACCTCATCATCTTCATCTCGGACAAGTTCCCGGACTGGCAGGAGAAGTATGTGGAACTGCTCAAGAAGCACTGGGACCCGGTTTCCAGATCGGTGCGGGACGAGAAGGCGCTCCTCGTCGAGGTCAGCCAGCAGAGCAAGACTTGGGGCAAGGCCGAGATGACAAAGGGGATGCAGTTGGTGCAGGCTCTCAAGAAGCGCCTGCTGGCCGGCGAGTCCGAGGAGGTCGTCCTGGAGCGCAAGTTGGGCTTCAGCGAGCGGGAGACGCTGACGCTCATGATCCCCAGCTTGACCAAGACGGCGGGCGTGGCCGGGATGGCGGTGATGGTGGTAAATGGTCTGGGGGTGCAGGCTACGGACATTTCGAATGGCCACAGCCTCGACTTGGTACCGCAGCTGCAGCAGGTGGCGAAGGGCGCGGTGCCGGGGGCGCCCACCTTTTTCTTCGACAATGTGCTTTACCCCAAGAAGCCCGAGGAGGCGGCGGGTGAGCAGAAACCAAAAAAACAGGACGGTGATGCGCAGAAACCGAAAAGAAAGAAGGAGGGTGGTGAGCAGAATCAAGATAAATAGGAGGAGGGTGGGTAGATAGATGTTCCGGTCCTGGACGGGGACTGCGAGGTTGGCAAGGAAAATGCAGGAGATTAGGGGGAGTCCCCTCCGCGTGACTTACTGGGAGCTATGCGCTGCCGCTGGACGTCTACTCTTCCCCGTTGTGAGCCTAGATCTGCTCGGTATTAAACTGGGGCAGGTAGCAAGCTAGCCCAGCAGTTATTCACTCAATTCCGTAAAGCCCTCCTCTAATAGAAAATAGCTGGCCTGTACTCCTTCGTTCGTCCCGTTCGCTGCTGCTGCCGCATTCGTTTCACTTTCCTAGCCCGGGGGGCTATGTTGAGTTCGGGATGGTGTCTTGACCTAGGTCCTGTTCATGATTGGCTGAGATTATTATTACCTCGCCGGCCGGAGGCCCGACCGAGTCTGCCATGACAACCGAGGCGTGCACGTGCTCCTCCAATTCCCGCGGTTGACCACCTGCCCCATCCCGGACTTGAAGGTGGGGGGGTGCTTCGCCTGCTACCGGCCTTTTGATCTAGTTATTATTGATCCTTTTCCCCGTCCCCCCTCGCTCCCTCCCCCCACTCTAATCATTATTTTAGAAGGCTCCCTACCAGCAGTGCCCGGCCTGCAGCCCCGGCGCCTGTCTGGAGCGCCGAAGCTGTTTCAGTCCTGCTCCGCTCAGTTCGCACCTCAAGCGCCGAGCCTCGCCGTCCTGTCAGATTGGATCGGGAAATCTTGCCTATCCTGCTTGACTGAGGGACGGAGGTGGATCGCCCCCTTATCAGCATTTCCGAACCCCACTCCCCGCTAGCCGACCGTCCGACCCGTCCGACTCGACTCGTTCTGAAGAGGGCGGAAGCGGGCGCAAGCGGGGGAGGGCAAGCAACCAACAGCGACGGCGACGGCGACGGCGAACCCATCCATTCGCCCGAGCTCGTCCGCAGAGCAATCAGCCGGCAATCATTGCTTCCCTCCTCCTCTCTTACCCTCCTCCTACCCCCCCTCATCCCGCCGTCCTGATGATGGATGGCTAGCAGGGCCTGACGGCATGCCACTCAATCCAAGGTGCGTATGAGACCGACCCTCTCTTTACTCCACCAGCCCAATCCTAGCCTTGGTCTCGCGCCTCCCCCGTCTCCAAAGATGGACCCCCCCTCTGACCGCGCCGCCTGCCGGTCCAGATTATGCCGTCACCAAAGCCCCCTGATCCCGAAGAGGACGACCCTTCGGCGGAGGCGGCACCCGCCAGCGATGGGGACGTGCCGGCGAGCCAGCCCGAGGGCTCGTCGCCCGACGACGATGGCCCGACCCCGCCGTCCGCCGGACGACCCAAGAGCGCCCCGGGTGCGGCCACCGGCGGAGAGCGAGGAGGCCACGGCCACGGCCACGCCAAGCACGGCCACAAGCGCAAGCCGTCCCTCTCCAAGAAGCCGGAACCGACGCTCCTCACCGACTTCTTCATGGGCAAGCCCTCGCCTCAGCGCCTCGCCGCCCAGCGCCAGGAGCGGGAACGCCGCAAGAGCCTCGCCGCCGCCGCCGCCGCCGCGAACAACAACAGCAGCGGCAGCAATAACAACAACAACACCACCTCGGCCGCAACCAAGCAGGAGATGAAGCAGTCGGCCGTGCGCAAGCTGCAGCCGCCGGGCGGCGTCCACTCGCGCGTGCGATCATGGCAAAAGGCTCATGGCGCCGTCATGAGCGCCGCCGATCCGGTTGCCCCGCCGACAGAACCAAGTGACGTGGCCTTCGCGGGCGAGGACCTAGAGAGTGTCACGGAGGAAGATCGGATCCGGATCCGGATGCGCATGCAGCAACAGGAGCTGGAACTGGAGCAGCAGAAGCAGCAGAAGCAGCAGGCGCAGAAGCAGCAGCAGCAGAAGCAGCATCAGCCACAACACCCGCATCAGCACCAGCATCAACAGAAGAAGCCTGCACCGAAAAAGCATCACCGCCAGCACCACCACCAAAAGCCCGACGCCAGCGGAGGAGCGGTCGCGGCCGAGAGCCCCGCCCAGGGGAGGACCGGTGCCAACGACTCGGCCGAGAAGCTTCATCTCAACGGGGCGCCCAAGAAGCGTGTCGTTAGCGACGAACACTGGCTGAAGAGAAAGGGCCGCAACCCCCAGCCCGCCGCCGCCAAGGAGGCCGCGCCCACGCCCCTGCCCAAGGACTTTCTGCAGCGCACCGCCCGGAACCCCACCGTCGCCAAGAAGATCCGAGACTGGGCTGAGCGAGTCGAGGTCCCGGACCCGTCGCGCCCGCCCAGACCGCCGCCATCGCTGCTCAGCAGCCTGCACGGGGACGATGAAAATCACGACCACGAAGGCGATCTCGACGATGCGGCCGACCGTTCACCCAGCGAGGAGGACTCGGACGTGACGAACTTTCAGAGCCCGCGGTCGAGAGCATCTGGCGCATCGAAGAAGACCGCGCCCGCGCCCGCCCCGGTCCCTGCCCCTGATCACGATGGGATCCGCGTGCGGCCAATGGTCGGAGGAATGTATGATGACGGAATCCGTGTACGACCAATCGACGTGGAACCCGAGCGAAGATCACCGCGCCCGATGCCGGCCCCAAGACCTGATTCGAGAACGACCTCGGCCTCCCGACATGCGTCCTCCTCTTCTCGGCCCGTGTCCCGGACCAACCGGGGCCAGGCCACCACCCGTCCGGGACTGGCAAGGGACAGCTACATCGGCAACGATCCCGATCATATTCTCGTCGTGGAGGAAAATGAGCACGCGGAAGAGGAGGACCGTATCGAGGTCGTGAAGGAGCCGGCCCCGGCCAGTGGCACGCCGACGACGACGAACAAGCCGACCCGACGGTGGTCGAGCCGGAAGAAGCGGCCCAAGAGCCTCCCTGCCGTCAAGAAGAGCTCAGACCCGGGTGACGGCGCCGGCTCATGGGTGGATGAGGACGAGTCCTCGTCCCGGGCCAGCCCGCCAAAGGCCGAGTCCGACCTCACGGCCAACACCCTGAACACGGGCGCCATCAACCTGGCCGAGATCCCGTTTGGCTTCTCCGCCTTCAGCGAGCTCCACCTTCCGGACGGGCATGATAAAGAGCACCCCCACGGCGGCGCCAGCCGCCGCAAGCCGGCGCCCACCCCCCCGCCGCCCAACAAGACGCGCCGGACGTCCAGCTTCCGAGCCGTGCCCAAGGTTCTCGGCAAGATTGTCAGCGAGGGCAGGAAGATCATCCAGGAGACGGTCGACCCCCCGCGACAGGTCGCGAACCAGCCGCCCAGCATCGAAAAATGGCTCAACAGTACGGTGGATCCATTTGTGTACGGCGCCACGGCCGAGACCTCCAACGGCCAGCGGAAGCGGACCATGGAGCAGGAGTGGGTCGAGGACGCGCATACCCGGCGCAAGCCGGCGACCAGCCCGACCGATGGCGGCCCCGAAGCGGCCGCGGCGCCGGCCCACGAGCAGCAGCAGCAGCAGCATTCAGAGTCGAGGGGGGGCGAGTCCAACAAGGCCGAGCCGAGGCGAGGGGCAGAGGAGCTGCCGGCCCGGTCGCCGTCCTCACCCGGCGTCAAGCGGAGCAAGGCGACCAGGGGTCCCGCCCCGCCGCTGCGGACCGCCACTTTCCGGATGCCGCCGCCGCTGAAGGAGGTTTTCAAGGAGGCATTCCGGGGTGAGTCCAACGGGTCCCCCTACACGGCGGCCTCGTACGAGACCAAGGAGATTCGCGCGTACGAGTCTCCAGATGAGGGCTCGGATACAGAGCCGCGGTCGCCGCCGCCGCCTCCTCCGGGCGGCGACGGCGGCAGCGGCAGCGGCAGCGGGAGCGGGAACAGTGCCCGCCGCTCCTCGGGATCCCGCTCCCGTCGGAGCGAATCCGCGTCGGAGAGGAGAACGGAGAAAGCGGAATCCGAGCCGGGCCCGTCCGAGCCGTCCGACGCCACGCCGGTTCCCCCGACCCAGGGCCCGCGCCGGAAACCACCGACCAGGGGCGTTCACGAGCTGTCTACCATCCTATCGGCGGTCTCGGGTTCCGCAGTGACGTCCAGCGCGATCGAGTCGGAGCTCTCGTCCGTCTTGTCGCACACCACCATCACACAGTCGACCGGCCTCACCACCAAGGAGGACACCGCGACGACGCCAACGACGCCGGACCCGATGGCGCGAAAGCGGAGCGGCGCCCGACAACCATCCCGGTCCCGCTCCGGGCTCCGCCGCCGGCTGACCCGCCACTCCGACCTGGTCTCCGTGTTGTCCCTGCCGGACGGCGGCGACGGCAAGATAAGTCGGGACGCGAGCCGGCGGTCGCGCCCGAGCCTGCGCCGGGTCCAGCCTGGCAGCGGCGCAGCCCTCGACGCGCTCGTGAGCGAGTTCACCACGGACGAGAATCTGTATCAGCGCGAGCTCAAGACCCTGGTCGACGGCGTCATTCCGGTCCTGCTATCCGAGGCGATCCACTCCGCAGCCGAAGGCCGGCACGGCCAGATGTTTGGCGACTTTTCCGAGTATCACGGCGAGGACGTGTCCCGGGCCGTGGTCGACATGGGCGTCGCCCTGGAGAAGCTCAAGAATTATCACCGACGAGCCCCCTGTGGTGACGCCCAGCGGCTGCTGATCTGGCTCCGGGCCGTGGCCCCGATATACGGCTCGTACCTGACCGTGTGGCGGCTCGGCTTCCACGGCATCGTCGTGAACCTGGCCCCGCCCAACGGGGAAGGGGACCGCGACGACGTCGACGAGGACTCGCTGCTCAACGCGCTGCCCAGAAACGCGAACGGAGACGTGATCAACGACGAGGGCGAGCGGGTCGATGTCGCTCACTTCCTGCGCCGGCCGCTGTTTAGGGTCAAGACCATGGCCAAGTTTCTCAAGGGCGTAAACGCCGTCCTGGCCACGGACACGACCCGGTCTCTGGCCAAGCAATATGACGCCCTGCACGAGAGAGCCCGGCGCCGCCAGAAGGAGGAGCTGGCGCGGATCACCGACCTGGATGCCGTCAAATCCGATACGACCAGGGCTCGCGACCTGCGCACCATGAGCGCCGCCGACTCCGTCGTGATTCACCCGTACCGCCAGGTCAGCGCCAAAGACCTTTTCGATTTCAGCCTGATCCACTCAAACGGGCAGCGGCTTGAGTGCCAGGTCGAACTCGTGCACCGCGACAACCAGGCGATTGCCGGGGACGAGGGCGACGTGCTGATACGGGAGGCTGGTCAGGGCCAGAGCCAGGCCCAGGGCCAGACCGGCGGCCAGATCGGGGCCACGAAATCGTGGCTCCTGTTCCCGCCCATCACAATCCCGCAGGTCTCAGCTCGGCAGGGCACCACCCCGCGGGATCTGATCGTCATGGTCCGCGGCAGCCACCAGGGCCGGGACTGGTACGAGTTGTTCGCGCTCACGGCCGACAACGAGGCCCAGGTGCTGGACTGGCTCGACATTCTGGGCACCCATCCGGTCCCGCCGTCGGAGCTCGCGCCCGTGACCGCTCCAGAGCCGCTCAGGCACAGCGGCGGCGGCGCCGCCGCCGCCCGTCGGGCTTCTTTCTCCCCGGCCGCCGCCGCCGATATCCCCGTCGGAGCCCGCCGCGAACCCGAGCAACCGGCTATTGCGCCAATCCCGCGGTCATTGCCCCCTCGCCTGCACCCCCGGCGGTCTGGACTGCCGCCCATCCCGACCATTTCGAAGACGACACCGACCCATGAGTCGTACAACATTGACCAGGCACTGGAGGAGCTGGACCGGGCTTCGGCGGCGGCAGCGGCAGCGGCAGCGACAGCCAAGTCGTATCGCGAAGATGGCGCCCCTCCGCCGCCGGCGCACCGCTCCACAGGCAAGGCGGCGGCAACAGCAGCCCCTCACCAACCCCAGCATCACCTCCAGCCGCCCGTTGATCTGCGCACCGCAGGGGGCGCAGCGGGGGTTAAGCGCCGGAACTCATCCCCACTCAAGCATGAATACCTCCCGTCAGAGCACTCGGAGCGGTCGGAAGAGGACAACGAGGACGATTATGCCGATTCGCTCGGCAGCGAGACCGGGACTGAAACCGAGACCGAGACCGGGTCCCTCTCCGGCAGCGAGACCGAGGATGAGGACGAGGAGGAGGAGGACGAGCTCGAGAGTGTTGGCGTGCCTCAAACTGCCATCGGCATCAGCATACGTCATGACCGCCCCACCGCCATACCAGCTTCTCTTCTCTCGTCCTGTAGCAGCCTGACGCCATCTCACTCGGCCTCGCAAGTGGGCCTACACCATACTCACCGTCGCCAGGCCGGCGGCCCCAGTCTCCCCGCCACCTCCGCCGCCGCCGCAGCAGCAGCCGACGATACCACCGGTGAGCCGACGCCTATTGTGATACGGTACACGGCCACAGTGTCGTACTGGTACGAGAAGCGGGGCATCTGGAAGGAGCTGTCCGACGGGCCCCTGTCGGTCGCTGTCGGCCCCGGCGTGCTACAGGTTTACCGGTACGGCGAGACCGCCGCCGACGGCGAGGCGGTGCTGGCGCTGGACCTGACTCCGGTCGTGCTACTGCGCCGGAGTACCGCCGTCGACCTCGAGGTGCGTTCATCGGTCCAGCCCGACTGCCGGATCCACCACCGGCTCAGCGGGGGCAACTTCCGGTTCCGGTTCGGTACCATGGCCGAGTGCATCAACCTCTACAGCGCCGTCCACCACGCCCGGCTCAACAATCAAAAGTATATCCAGCTCGCAAACGAGGCTCGCTTCCGCAGCTTTGGCGAGCGGGAGCGGCCGTCTGGCGGCTCGGACGAGGACCAGGGCAGCAGCGGAGGCGGCGGTGGATCTCGGGCTCGCCGCCGCGGCGGCGGCTGGCTCGGCCGTCGCAACAGCTACCGCGCCCCGTCGAGCCGGCAGCAGCAGCAGCAAGACAGGCTCAGCAGCAGTGCCACGACACCCTCGTCCTCCTCTTCGAGCCCGTCGGCCTCGAGCTTCCTCCGTCGGCTCGCCGGCACCGCCAACCTCTCGTTCAACCTCGCTCGGTCGGGCGTCCAGCTGCACCGCCAGGGCAGCATCGGCAGCTCCGGTAGCGGCCGTCCCGAATCGGCAAACCTCTCTTTCTCCGCGTCAGCCTCGTCCTCCTCCGCCGCCGGCGGGCACTACCACTACAACACGCCCCGTTCCCCCTCGGTCAGCCTCAGCAACGGAGCAATCCGCGGCACTCCGATAAGCCCCGACGAGCCAATCCCCATCAGGCTACATCTCCTCGTGTCGGCAAGCCGGTGGGAGGACCGGGGCAACTGCCGACTGCTCATCTCGCGCCCGCCTGCGGGCTGGCATCAGGAGCTGCGAGCCAACCACGGGCTCGAGAAGCGCATCACAGTGACAACGGCGCCGCGGCGAAAGACGGAGGAGCCCCGGATAGTGCTCGACGCCGTGCTCGGCAGCGGATGCTTCAGCCTTATGGGCAGCCGGGGCGTGGTCTGCGGCATCTGGGAGGGCTATTACGATATGATAGTCCCGCCGACGGGCAATCCGGCAGGGACGGTGCGCAAGTGGTGCTTCCAGTGCTCGACGCCAACTATCGCCAGTTGGGTGCTGAGGCTGGTGCATGAGGAGGTGCTGAGGGCTTGACCGCTGCCGGCTCGGTGCCATGTCTGGTGCTGCTGCGATTGGTGTATGAACAGGTGGCGAGAGAGCTTGCGACGTGTATATAACAGAAGGGGGGTCGGCTTCACCGTGGGCCGACATGTTTCTGACATGTGTCAGCTATTCCGATCGCGCCCTTGCTTGCCACTCAAGAATTGGGCGGCGGCGGGGACGGTGGAAACGGGCACATGGATGGCATGGCCTCGTCTCGGCTGGGCGCCCATGGACGGGTATAGTATAATGACGGTAGAACTCCGCTGTGGGTACTCACCTAGACAAGTGGACTTGTTTCGGGCCGTGTCGATGCGGCATGGCAAGCGGGTTCTTTTTATTCGTCCGCGCTCAGACGAGGGGTGAGAGAGATACCCGGACCCGGCCTAGGGCTGGAGAGGCAGCATGCATTCTTGATCAGTTTTATTTTGTACTTTTATCACAGGTTTAATGAGTCCTATCTCCTGCTTTTGCGGCGCCATTTCCTTGCTGCTGGTGATACTGGGGATTCTACTGCTGCTGCGGCGGCGGTAACGGGCGACGGCGCCGGTATCGAGGCGTCGGGTGGCGGCGCCGGAGAGGAAGGCGTCGGCGGCTGCGGCGGCTGCGGCGCCGGCTTTGCCCTACGTCGAGAAGGGTTCTCTCCTCGAAGGGAACGCGATAGGAGCCCCTGCTTTGCGCGGCGGGCGTGGAGGCTACGATTGGGGGCGGCTGGCGTAGGGAAACCGGGTCCTCGAGGGTTCTCGAGGGGCCGGGCCAGGAGCGCGGGCGGCTCCGGGTCTGCCGGAGCTTATCGATCAGCTTCCCAAGGCTTTCCAGGTTCCCCTTGAGCAGCTCGAGGGACTCCGTCTGCCCATCGAGGCTTTCTAGCACTGGATCATCATTTCCCGGATGTTTCGGAGTAGCTCACGGACCGGACCCCAGTCTTCAGGGTGTGGCTGCTGCCTACCCGGTATACGACCCACAGCACCACGTTCTACGACGAGTACTTAGGCTTAATATTAGGTAGGACTTGATTGATCCAAACTAAACTGTCGGGGGGACATGTTCCTTGATATAGGAAATATGCGGGCGGGGGCATGGGGCAAGACCTCTGGATCGGCGTGAGGGGGTGCCAGCCGGTACCTCCTGACACAGATAAATCCCTGGGGAAACCCGGGAGCCACAAGGGTCTGCTGAACAAGATGAGAAGATGAACTCGACCCCCGGTCGGCTCGGCTCTCCGCCTTCAAGGCATCTGCATACGCACCGCCCATGCTGAGTTCGCCTGCTCAGTCGCCCCCCTACTTTGGAGACCCCTCCTTGGCCTCCACACCCCCAGCCCCACCCTCCTCATCGCAGAATTCCATCGTCAGGGCGGCCAAGAAGCCCGGGATGCAGCCCCGCTCTCTGACCCAGAACTCGATCTGGTCCGCGATCCGGCTTGCGAACGGGCTCTCCGGTCCTCCGCCCACCTTCATTGTACCGCGCTCACCATCAAACACTATTCCGTTCTCGTACGTGTCCGTGGCGGATGGCAGGTACAGGCTCTCGACGCGCATCTTCCCGTTGGCCATCATGGTCACGTTCCAGCCAAGCAGCGACGCGATCGCCTCTCGGAACTCGCCCGACTTGGCGGCCCATACCTCCTTCAGACGTATGGCCGACTTATGGGCCGAAGCTGTGTCGGCCCGGGCCGCCGCGACCTCGCGCTCGGCTGCTTCCAGGGTGGAGGCCGGGACCAAGGCGAATTTGTGGTCTCCCCCGGGGGCGCGCATCTGCTCCAGGAGCTGGTCGTTCTCTCGTCGGAGCACCTCGAGCGTGTCCCGTTTGACGGCCTCGTGGTCCGATGTCGGGTTGGAGTGCAGCGTGAGGATTCGTACCTTGGAACGGTTCTGCTGCGCAGAGAGCTGCCTCTGTGCAACCGAAGCGTCCTTCTGGGCGAGCTCGAGCCGGGCGCGCAGGCTGCTGATCTCATCCTGAAGGGCACCCCAGTTGCGGCCCCGGTCATCCGACCTCTCGGGCTCCTCACCGTCATCGGCCACCCGGATACGCTTGTTGCCGACAGGAGTTACAGGGACGATGCCGCCGACGCCGCCGATGTTGCTGAGCTGCGGCGGTGCGGGTCGGGCCGCCGCCGCCTCGAGAGCAGAGAGCTGGGCGTGCATCTTCTGCACTTCTGACTTGTAGTTGTCGATCAGGCTTTCGAGTTGGTGTATCCGATCAAGCCGCTGCGCGTCGAGGTATGCGGCATTATGCAGCACCGAGCTCTCGGCGTCGAACGAGCCGAGGTGTTGGCGCAGATGCTCCACTTCTTTATAGGCCAGTGCTCTCTGCCGTTCAAGTCGCAGGGTAGTGGCGGCCTGGTCGGCCGGATGTGCCGAGGCGGCGGCGGCCCGCTGTTTCTCCCGCTCCCGCTCTTGATCAGCAGCCGCCAGTCGGGTCTCGGCATGGGCGATCTCGGCCCGCAGCGCGCCCAGCTGCTCGACAGAGCGGGCGTGTCTTAGACGTTCCTGCACCAGCTCCCGGACGACAGCATCGGGCCTGCTCAGGCCCGCGAGTTCCGGCCCGGCTTCGGCCAGATAGGTAGCCCAGGAGAGCCGCTCGGCTTCGAGGCGCTGGCGGTGCATCTGGGCCTCGGAGAGCTCGGCCTGGATGTTCTGCATGTGCTCGAGTCGGCGCTGGAGCGTGTGCTTTTCTTCTTTGAGGATCTGGTGGCCGCGTGCCTTGAGTCGCAGCCTGACGATCTCGCCGAGCTGTTCCTTGCACCTGGCCTCGAGGTCGCGGACGTTCTTTTCCTGGGCCGACAGCTCGCGCCGGGTGGCTTCCACCATCTCCATGTCGTCGGCGACCCCCTGGAGCAGGCTATTCTCCACTTGGAGTTTCCCGATGGTCTCGTCTCTCGCCCTGATGTCCGAGAGAGCACTTTGAAGGAGTGCCTCGCGTTCGAATCGACTCTTCTCGAGGTTTTCGGTCATTTGGCGCGATGCCGATAGCTGTAGCTCTAGATCTGATGATTTCAGGTCGGTCGACCGGACGGCCTCATCGCCCCGTCGAACCGCCGCTTCCAACTGTTCCTTCAGGACGGCGACCTCCTGCTCGGCTCTGCTCGCTCTCAGGTTCAGCTTGCAGGTTTCGGTGTGCAGGTTCTCCTTGACCTGGTCGAGCTCGGCACGCAGCGACTGGGCGAGGTCCTGTAGCTTGTCGCGCTCGGTCTCCGCGGCCAGGAGCTGATTGTGCTCCATCGCCAGGTCCCTATTCATGGTCTCGAGCTCGGCGCGGTGTCTGATCTCGGCGGCGAACTCTTCCTCAGCGGAGTGGGCTTTGACCTTGAAGGCGAGGGCGCGGATCTCGTCCTTCAGCGCCCGAATCTGACCACGCTGGGCCTCGTAGGCGCCGGCCTCGGGCGGGACCACATTTTCTATGAAAGAATGTTCGGGTCTGCTGGCCGGACTATCGTCGGTCGTCAGCGTGGTCGCATTGTTCGGCGGCGAATGGGGGTGGAGGTCCGAAATGTGGGACTGCCGTGCTGGACGCAGCTGGATTGAGCTCAGTTCGAGTCCATGCTAGGAGGTGGGGGGTAGAGTGGTGGAGTGACGGAGGAGCAGCTGGGAGATAGGGTTGGGAAAATAGAGTGGCAGAGCAGTGGCTGGCGTGGGAAGAAAAACGTACAGGTGTGCTGGTAGAGGAGTTCATGGGTCACGTCAGTCAAATTGGAGAGACGGCAGGTCGGTGGCGCGAGGGTGCTGGATGTAGCTCGAGGATGCTGGATGTAGCGCGAGGGTGCTGGATGTAGCGCGAGGGTGCTAGATATCGATGTGCTCCAGAGGTAAATAATTCAGGTTTCGCGACGGCTCTGACATCGCCAGGGCGCGTCACCCAACGGTTCTAACTAAGCTACTTACGTAAGATGTAACTGTCACCCCACAGACTTCCCTAGACTTATAAGGAATAGCAGGCGGCGCCAAAAGGAAAATCGCTGCTGGATGACTATCCGATTTTCACAATGACGGCGGCGGGCCCCCGATGAGTGTCAAGGTCGACTTGGCCTCGTTCAAAAAACCTGAGCACGAAACGGCAACCGGCATACCGCGTCACCTCTCCCAGGCCAACACCTATATAACCATCATACCACATGGCCTCTTGAAAAGATGTGGCCAGGTCCCTGGACCCACAACTAGCTGAGTCAGCGGGATAAAAATCTGCAGTAGCCGCAGACAGGGGTTTTAAGCGGGGTTTTAAGCTGAAAGCTGGCAGTTGCAGCTGGGCCAGCGGCCCGGCGGGCGATTTTGCCCCATGACTTGCATGACATGGAGTCCTGCAGGTCAGAAACACAGCCACGTCTACGTCAGCCAATCTACTGGCCAAAACATCAAGTAATTTTCTCTTTCCTCACCCCGCCAAGTTACCGTTGATTCCCGCCCATACCCTGCTACTTGAATGATGCGAGTCATCCAAATGGAAAAGAGCCAAACGGAAAGGGAAAGAGAAGAGACGGATGATTGAGTATCCAATATCTCGGCCTGGCCGCCGCGGACACGCATATACCTGGATACACCAAGACACGCACGCTAGCCTTGAGAGGGCACAAGCTCGTTAAGCTTGGCCTGCTCCTCGCGCGTCAGCATGCTGTACCACTCCTGGAATCCGGCCACGTTGTCGCGCGCCGCCTGGAGGAAGAAGTCCGTCAGGTACGTCTGTGTCTGATCATCGTGCCGGTTGAATCTGCCTTGGTCAATAAAGGACATTATCTCCGCCTTGGTCGAGTCGAGACTGAGGTCGAGCGTGTCTTCAATGTCCTCCCATCCATCGTCGTTTTCCTTGTCGGCTGCCTCCGCCGCGGCCGATGCAGCCTCCTCCGCGGTCAAGGGGCCGCTGTTGAACCCCGACGCAGACGCGAGCTCTCCGATCAGAACCTTGAGCAGCTTGAGCGCAGCGGGGATCATCGTGTACCGATCGGGGTCTGCCGTCACGAGAGAACACGAGTCAGTCTGCCAGTCAGGAGCGGGCGCGGGCGTGTTTGAGATGAACAGCGATGGGGATCCTGCCGTACTGAGACGAGCCTGGGAGCGTGTCTTCACCCGGTGGTTATTATCGTCTATGATGAGATCACCTTTTACCATGATTTGGGACAGCCGAGGGTCGTTGAGAGAGTAAATCTTGGAGAGTGCGATCACGCTGTGTAGGGAGTACAAGTCAGCGTCGGAAGCCAGGAGAGGTCGCGAACGAGTAGAAGAGAGGGGGAGAATGAGGGGGGACAGGAGGAGAAGGATGCCATCCCACTTTTGCCTGATCTCATCATAGCCGGCAAAGTCGGTCGAGTTCTCGAGCCACTTGTCGAGAACGACCTGCAAGCCCGACTGTCCTTCCATCACAATCGAGCTCAGGAACTCGACCACGTCCTGGGCCCCCACGAGGGACAGCCTCGCGAACACGACGATTAGAGACTGAATGAATGAGGCTGCCTGCGCGGTAGCCAGTCGGTCGGCGACGGCGCGCAGTAGCTGAGACAGAAACGGGCCGAGCCTCTCCTGTCCGGCCTTCTCAACAAGCTCGGCCGCGAGGCCGCCAACCTGGGAGGCCGAGTTCTCTTCGATCGACGGACCCAGGAGACGGTCGATGATCCGAAGGCATACCTCGAGGCCGGACCGGCCGTTGTCGTCCTGCCAGCTGAACACCTGGTGATGGTCGTGCCGCAGGATATTCTGGACCGCCTCCGTGCCCGGCCGCAATATGTCCCCCTCGGTAGCCTCCATGAGCATGCGGCTCAGCTTGGGGAGAACAGCGGTGACGAAGCCGGCCGGGAGCGGCTCCGTGCCGTACTGGGTGAGCACGACGAGAAGTTCGACGACGACCTGCGCGCTCTCACATGTCAATACCAATCCTGACCACGACCATATCTCCCTCCCAGTCTCCGCCCTCTGCCACTCTTTCCTCTCTCTCCCTCACTCAGCTATTGCGCAAGGTGTCTGATTGCCATGCGTACCGTTACAAGGGGATGATCCTCTGTTGGAGGGGCCACGTCGAAGGCGCTCATCAGGGTGGGGAGCACCCGGCCGCAGACTGCCGCATACGACGGGCCGTTGGAGAGCACCCGGACTATATCCTCGAAGGCTTCGCACACCAGCATTGCCACCTGGAAGTTGGACGCCCCGAGCTTCGTTACCATAAACAGCAGGTCGAGCGCCGGTACCTCGGCCGACAGCGCGATCCCGGCGTCCATCCCGATCGCGGCGCGGAGAGCCTCGGCCAGGGCGACCACAACCTCGTCTGCGCTCTCGGACTCCTCGCCGTCCTTGACGGCCATATACCGCGAGATGGCCATGATGATAGATACTTGGCTATCGCGACTGGACTGGGTCGCAGAGGTGTATCCGCCGATCGCCTTGAGGCATGCGACCTGCACCACGTCGGTGACGCCGCCGCCGAATTCCTGGCTCGAAATCGCCTCCACGGTCCGACTGAGAAGGTCCGGCGGGGTCTCAATCGACCCGGCGAGCTTTCCGCCCAGGAGGAAGCCGCGAGCCCGCAGCAGCTGCTGGTCCTGGTCGGCCCTGCTGATCGCGTATTCGACCAGGCCGAGATAGGCCTGCGCGATCGGCCCCGACACGGTCCTCTCGGTCTCCTGAATGTCGCTCAGAAGCATGTTGTAGAGATATAGCGCGGACTCCCGGCTTCGCCACTCGGATTCGCTGCGGGTGAACACCTCTTTGGTGTGGCAAAACAGCCCGTCAACGGTTATATCGGTGAACGTCTCACCCAGCTTGATCAGCAGATCGCCAGCCGCCGTCCGGGCCGTATAATTAGTAGACACGGACGCCTCCTCGGCGAGATAGAGCGAGCAATCAATGTCCCAGAGCCCCTCTTCCTCCCGGGTGATGCGGGAGTACGACACCAGCATCTTGATCATGTCCATCATCCAAGGCGTCTCGTGCGCCGACGCATGTGCGGCCAGCTGGGCCCCGAGCTCGGCATAGACCGGCCGGGCCCGGAAGAACTTGTTGAGGAAGTCGAGCTCCTCCAGGATGAGCAGGTCCAGGGTGTACGGGAGCCCGTCCGCATCCTCGAGCCGGCCTTGGACCTCGTTGTCGATGTAGAGGGTCCCGTAGGTGGCCTGCGCGCTCGCCAGCTCCTCCCACACGAGCTGAAACATGATACCGCTCTGGGGAAGCAGCAGCTCCGCAAACACCGACTTGATCTTGAGCAGCGTCTTGACAACCTGAAGCTTGAGGGAGATCAGGCTATTCCATTCCGGAGGCTGGCCCGAGCCCACCTCGGGCGACGCCGCCGCCGGGAGACGGGACCTGAGGATGGACAGGAAGAAGGGCGACCATTGGGTGACGAGTTCATCGGCAAAGGCCTTGATCTCCTTGGGGTGGAACACCTTGATCGTATCCATGAGGTCGAAGCAGCCCCGGAAGACGGAGATTGCGAGCGAGCGCAGGGCCGGCTTACGACCCTCGTTCAAGGCCACCTCAGTCACGACCTTGACTATGTCGCCCGCCATGGAGAAGAACTGGTCAGGGGCCACGCTCTCGACGATCAGATCTAGCAGAACCCCGAGGGCGCCGTGCAGCTGCGCGTCGGTGCCGGCGGGGATGACGGCGAGGACGGTCTGCAGCAGGGTTGGCCATTGATCCGGGTAGTCATTGATGGCAATTTTTCCGACCGCATAGCTTTGCGAGGGGCGGGGGGTGCGAGCAAGACACACCACCCAGTACTGTCAGTTCTGGCCAGGCGGAGAGCAGGCAGCAGGCAGTATGAATATGGGAACCCCACCTAGCCGACATCCTGATCTTTCGGTCCGCCTCCTTGTTGAGGGCAAGGTCGAGAAGCACGACACGCAGTCGCTCCCTCGTCGGCTCGTCAATCTCAATGACCGAACTGCCACTCGGGTCGCCATCGTCGTCGGCCCAATTCTGTTCAATGAACTGGCGGAGTGCGCTTAGGGCTGCCTGCCGGATCGGAATGCTGATGCTCGTGTGGGACGCGATGTTGGCGAGAGAGGAGGGAAACGCCGGATTGGCGCGGGCAAGCTTCAGGTCAAGCTCGGCGCGGATACGAGGTTCCTGCTCCGGGAGCTGGGTGTTCGCAAGGATCTGGGCGAGATGGTCCTCCATGCTCATCGTCGATCGATCGAGTGCGGGGCCGATGGCCAGCAAGAAGTGGTGGTACTTCGCACCTCGTCTTGTTGTACGGGGGCGGTTGGATGATCGAAGCTGAACGACAGTGGCTGGTGACAGGGAGAGATGGTAGGCAGGTAGGTCAGCGGCCAGCCAGTAGCAGCGAAAAATGGGCGGATGGATGGAGAGGAAATGGATGGAGGGGCGGAAGGAGAGAGGGGCCACAACACACGCACAGACTATCGACCAACTGGATGTGCCAAAAAATGAAGGGGCTGTCCGGAAATAGAAAAATGATTAGCCAGGGATCGAGGCCGAGGACTGGCTTGGGCTACAGCACACATGCGATTTTGCGACTTGCCAACCCCACTTCCAACTCTGCCCCCACTTACCCGAAAACCGAGCCAGCCACGTGCCTGCGCCGGCCTCTCTCTACCTCGGCTGCGACGAAGAAAACCGAGGGGGAAAAAAAATCCGCCAAGCTTTAGCTCTACCCCGCTAATCCGCTGCCAGACGTCTGCTATCCCCTCCCCTGCGAACGACACAGACACACCTCTTCACTCTGTCGTCTCAGCCACTTGATTAACCACCCTCAAGATGGCCTACATGTTCGAGCAGCCTAGAAATGGCACCCTCTTCCTTGGCGGGCAGAAGATATCTGGCTCTGACATCAGGGATCAGAATGGTCTGCTTCCAGCCGCCGCCGCCGCCCCCCACTCCCCCCACGCAGCGAGAATGTTCCATTAACACCCTGCCTGACCTCTACTAGTCCTCGCCACCCAGGCCATCGCGAATGTAGTCAAAAGCTCGTTCGGGCCTAGCGGTCTCGACAAGATGATGGTTGATGATATTGGAGTATGGCTGTCTGCCTGTGTTCCGAGGAGCCCCTCCTCACTCCCAAGTCTCACTAACCCTCCCTACTAGGACGTGACTGTCACCAATGACGGCGCCACTATCCTCAGCCTGCTTGACGTTGACCACCCGGCCGGCAAGATCCTGGTGGATCTCGCGCAGCAGCAGGATAAGGAAGTGGGCGACGGAACGACCTCGGTCGTGCTCATCGCGGCCGAGCTCCTTCGGCGCGGTAACGAGCTCATGAAGAACCGCATACACCCCACAACGATAATCACCGGCTACCGGCTGGCCCTGCGGGAGGCGGTGAGGTACATGAATGAGAACATCAGCATCAAGGTCGAGAACCTTGACCGGGAGTCGCTTCTCAGTGTCGCCAAGACGTCCATGTCGAGCAAAATCATCGGCGCCGACTCGGATTTCTTCGCCAGCATGGTGGTCGATGCCGTGCAGGCGGTCAGAACCACCGACAGCCGAAACGAGGCCCACTATCCGATCAAGGCGGTCAACATCCTGAAAGCCCACGGCAAGGGCGTCCGGGAATCCGTCCTCGTCCGGGGCTACGCCCTCAACTGCACCGTCGCCAGCCAGGCCATGCGCACCCGCATAGTCGACGCCAAGATCGCCGTCCTCGACATGAACCTGCACAAGGAGCGGATGAAGCTCGGGGTGCAGATCACGGTTGATGACCCGCAACAGCTGGAGCAGATCCGGGCCAGGGAGTCGAGCATGGTTCTTGAGCGGGTCGAGCTGATCCTCAAGGCGGGCGCCAACGTGGTGTTCACCACCAAGGGAATCGACGACCTCTGTCTCAAGATGTTTGTCGAGAAGGGTGCCATGGCGGTGCGGAGATGCAAGAAGGAGGACCTGCGACGGATTGCCAAGTCCACGGGCGCGACCCTCCTCAGCACCCTCTCGGATCTCAACGGGGATGAGAGGTTCGACCCGACTTCTCTGGGACATGCCGAGGAGGTCGTTCAGGAGCGGATCTCGGACGACGAGTGCATCCTGATCAACGGGACCAAGGCCCAGTCGTCTGCCTCCATCATTCTCCGGGGCCCGCACGAGTTCTCGCTGGACGAGATGGAGCGCTCGGTCCACGACTCGCTGTGCGCCGTCAAACGCACTCTGGAGAGCGGCTCGATCGTGCCCGGGGGGGGCGCTGTTGAGACCGCGCTTCACATCTATCTCGAGGAGTTTGCCGGCACCGTCGGCTCGCGGGAGCAGCTGGCCATCGCCGAGTTTGCTCAGTCACTCCTCGTCATCCCCAAGACGCTCGCCGTCAACGCGGCCAAGGATGCGTTTGAGCTCGTCGCCCAGTTGCGGTCTCGCCACGCGCTCTCCCAGCGCGTCCAGGAGGGCTTTTCGGCCAACGAGCCGACGGAGGACGAGAAGTCATTGGCCCGAAAGAGGAGCTACCGGAACTATGGTCTGGACCTCAGCCGAGGGAAGGTGGTGGACCAGATCAAGGCGGGCGTGCTGGAGCCGAGCATGAGCAAGATCCGACAGCTCAAGAGTGCGGTCGAGGCATGCATCAGCATCATGCGGATTGATACCCTGATCAAGCTGGATCCCGAGCGGAGAAATGAAGAAGATGACGGGCACGGCCACTGAGGGGGCCGAGGCAAGGGGGGCGGCAGGGCACTCTTGGTGGATCGGGTCGGGTGGAAGGATGGGTGGGCGTGTGGGTGGGTGGGCAGATGGGAAATGGGCCGCGTTCGTCCTGGTGAAGGATAAGAGAACAAGACACACGTTGTCCTGGGCCGAGTATGGAGTTGCGGACAAGATAAATCGTGTGGAAGGGTAAGAGTAGTACAATAAAAATGCAGACGCCAAATGGGCTTGGCCAACGGATATGAACTGGTCTCCGGCCAATATATCGCGTGGCTGAGAGGGAGCTTGGCCGGGTCCGCTTATTTCCTATACCACATCCCTAACCATGTTTCCTCCCACTACATCCTGTGTGGCGGCATCGTAGCTCGGTAGGCTGGGGAGAGCGGATCCAGCGGCATCTGGCCACACGCCACACGCCACGGCGACACTACTCTTCTCTGTGGTATATCATTACTTCATCGGTTCACCGCTACCTATCGTCGTCGTACGCAATTTGATGATCAGACGATGTCACCCCCAAACCCCGAGCCGGGACCAAAGGCGCCACCACCCCCGCCCGGCCCCCCAAACCTCGGGCCCGGCGGGCCCAGTGGATCCCACCTGGCTCCTGGGGGAGCTTGGGGTCCCGGCTGGCCATGGCCTGGGCCTGGTCCGGCCGGCCCTCCAAACAGGGGATCCTCAATAGTCGGGTACATTCCGCCCCCGCCCCCGCTTCCGACTCCGGGTCCAAACGACGGCCTCAGGGGATCTCGGGGCCCCAGATTCTGGGGGTGAAGGTCGTTGTGGCCGATACCGAACGGCGACGGGCCGGGCAGGGGTCCCGGCCACCTGAAAGCCCCACGCGGTGGCTGATTCATCTCAAACTCGTCCTCGAAGCCGGGCGGGGCGAAATCGCCGACCGGTC
>JAOYNC020105185.1:0-34443 GCA_025802115.2 Bertia moriformis
TATTCTCGTCGATGGCTACAATAGCTTAGATAGGAACATCGATTCATTATTATCTTCTATTCCGAGCCCGTGACACCTAGGCGAGGGCGGCCAAGCCAACACTTGATTGATCTGATACTAACATACACGAAATTGGAAGCGGATATTCCCGCTTCTTCTTGACTAATTCAGTCAATATAGGTGGGTTTGTTGGTACGGACCCATACCAATAAAAAGCTAGCACTGGCTCCTTTTTTTGCACATAGCGTGCCATCAGTAAGATGATATTATACAATATGACCGTACAAAGTGGAGTATCGGCTAAGCAGGGCCGCACTGTCCTCCTTACACTACGTTGCATATGTATTGACTTCATAGTTTATCCTTTAGTTGACTAGAGCCTAAAAACCATTGGTTGTGTGGCCAAGATAGTGGATTACTGGAATTAAAAATCTCAACAGGCAAATGGATTTCGTCTGCAAGGTAGACATAGTCTACCATAGCCCCAACAATTCAGCTAGCATGAATTTGGCGTACTTCAAAGATAATCCCCCAGTCACTCAACTCTCAGGTTTGCTATCTTTTCGCGGTACAACTTCAACAGATTTACTTCCCATAAGACGCCATTATTTCGGACTCGTGTGTTATAGTGCCAATATGGCAGATACTGAGTTCACAGCATCATCATACTGCTTATTTGCAGTCCTCAGTCTTTCCTTCTGGCTGGTAGGTAGATCGAAACAATAGTTAACACTTTTCTTTCATCGGAATCTGGATCTAATTGAGTCCGGCTTCCTCAGATTGAATATGTCTATGGCCTGATCATCGGGACACTTGCTATTGTTGAAGGTCCTAACCTGATAAATCCACGATCTGAGACTGTTCCCCAGCAGCAGAGACAAAGATATGCATCAGATTTAGTCACCAACTCCTTCTGGAAGGCTCTCAAGCACCTTCACATCTATGCAGGTTGCTGGTTCTGGTTGTGGAGTGGTCTCATTTTCTTCAGCTACAGGATGACGGCAGAAAGGGTGGTACCTCACCTACTTTATATTCTAGGCGGTAGTCCACTTGGAGAAACTCTTGGCTACATGCTTGCTAGCATTATCTTTAACAATTGGCAGATGGCATGGGTACACTTTGTCATTTCCTGTCCGTCATCGCCAAAGTTTTTCTTCAAGCGGCTCCTCCAGCGCCCCTGTTACCCTGAGGACCTGTTTATTTTATTTTTGGGACGAATTTCCAGCTCCATGGTCTTCAATATTGCTGTTGATCTCCAGACCAACCTCCTATCCATGGGAATCACAAGACTTGAAAGCGACTTCATGGCAGGCAGTCTCAATCAGCAGGGCTTTTGGAACTGGGCTATGTACCTGCTCCCTAGGATAACAGAACTGGCCGTCTCAATTCCAATACGTATCGTCTTTATCCGCATGGCTGCGTCTAGGCTGGCGGTAGATGACCAGTCCATCATCTGTCTTGATCGCAGTGTACGTGGGAACAGTTCCTTGGGTATTATCGATGCCTGGGAGACTTTTGATAAGACAGCTCGAGCGAGGGTCTGGAAAATCTACACAAGATTATTCGCTACAAGTATGGCAATCTGCCTACTTGGAGAGATGCTTTTTCCAGGTTTCCATAAACACATTAGCTATCCGCTCATTTGGTTCAGGCCATAGATCTGGATAAGAATATAATGGAGACTCAACTCGACTTTGGAGGCAGCAGCACAGCGACATTTCATTTAACGCAGCGGATGCCTGCGACTAAACTGGGAAGCAGGTGGAATGAAGGCAATGTACTATCCGTCCAGATGTATGATCAAGAAAACCAAGCTAGTATGGTTATATTGGAACGTTTCCCTGATCAGGGTCGGATTGGCACCAGAAGACTCTACTCCCCGAGGTATGCCAATTACTGGCGGTCAGAACTTTTAAGCCAGTGAGAGTTCTAGAGCATATTTAGAGTACGAGATTGGAAGAAAATGTTTGAGAAGAGTGTCTGTATCTGTATCATTGTTACTTGAACTGGTGGAACATGGGATCTGCGTGTATGGTTTTTTGCGCGAATTTATCAGCTTTAGAATCCAAATTCAAGGCTTCAACGGACATGCCTCCGTACATTGGCCGGAGGGCATCGTAAAAATATAACGCACAAAATCATAGCGCAGGTTAAGATTAGGCAAAGTTCTATAGTACTTTGCACCCGGAGGGAATTTTGTTAACAGGCTTGACATTGGAAGATTGGTTGCCCCTCGCTTAGGCTTTATTGGTCGTTAGGCCTCCTCCTGACTGTGACGCAAATTACGAATCGAAACTCGGATATCCATGGTGTGACGGCTCGACGGCTCGATGCCTCAACACCGTCTCAGTGGCTGATATCAACAAACGCCACCATGCAAGTGAACAAAGAAAAGCACTTAGCGCGGCCACACCACCCAGAGATAAAACCCCTTTTCTTCCTGTAGATAGATTCCTCTTCTTCTTTTCTCTCCAGATTCGATATTCTCGTTGATGGATACAATAGTCTAGATGTGACGGTCTCGTGCAATATGAATCTATTGGTAGACTATCTGACGAAATACTAACATGAGGAGGGAAAGAATGAAGCTGGGCCTGCCAGCGCTGAGCTATCTAGTGTGTGCGAGGGGGTTCCTGCCCTATGTCCAAACAGGCCAAAGTAGTCAAACATATCATACTGCTGGCGAGCGCCCGCACTCCGTGACACTAGATAGGAATTCAGTTCGTTATTATCTTCTATTCCAAGCCCGTGACACATGGCAACGCTTGCATTCAAAGCTGATATCAAATTCCTCAGTTAGCAATCTGTTCGTATACTGACGAAATGAGACCTTTCAACATAAGCTGTACTATGTGCTATTAATGAGAATAATATTCCCGGCGTAGCCCCGAGTCTGAGTGCGGAAAGCTCGGAGACATGCTTAGGCCTAATTGTGCAAGTCAGGATCAAGGTCGAGGTCGTGTCGTGCAGGATGGAAATTCACTTGATCCACCACCTGAACTCGTGCGAGTAGTATGGGGATATTAGCAACAGTGCTTTTGTCAACGGAATCAGAAGAATTATGGGAAGCATTCCTTGGAAACAATTCCACAGTGGGGTGAACTACATCTTGGGCTACACTGCAAACGGCATGACGATCGTCTCCTTTGTACAGACCTCGGGAACGCACAATACCAGCTGTGACAGCAACAAATCAAGTGGCGACCTGGCTCAAGATCTTGTGCGCACTTTGGGTGACAGAGTAACCAATGCCAACTTCCAGGTTGAAGACAACAACGGAAACAAATTTGAGCTGGCAGTTTATCTATATCCGAAAGGAGAGATGAATGCAAATACCAACAACTGCGGCAAGTGTGCTACTTGCTTGTAATCAAGAACTTGCAGTAAGCATCCAGCTCCATGCTTCTGAATTTGATGAGGTACTGATTTGACAGAGTCCTACAAAATCCTCACATACAGAATGAATGGGGAGAAAGAATAGTTATATGTATGAACGTGGTCTGGGAGCTTAAAGTCAGTGGGTGGTTCTTATGCTGCATGAGCGGAAGGGAGCATGATTGAATCAGCCCACTCGGGGAGTTCCAGAACATTGTAAAAAATAGCGCCCCTTTGATTTTCTTGGCATATCCTCTGTGTTTGTATAACACTCTTAGGTAGCTCTGTCACAGGCTGCGCCTGTAGGATAAACAATATGTTATTCGGAGGGATGATCGGAGGGCTTACCTGGCTACCTACCCGCACGACGTACATTTGTATATGAAAGACTGTCCGATCGGACATCCGTTCTTCTCTTCAACGAAATCGCTTGTATGATAGCTAGTTATTAGCACTGCGGGCTTAGCTCTTAACACATTATTATCTGCTATTCCGAGCCCGTGACAGCGTCGTTACGAACACGTTGATTGTTGTCAGGTTGTAAGGCAGTCCGGTTGTAATCAATAAAAGAGCAAAGAGGTCTATAGTTGCTTTTTGGGCGCTGCGCCCCCCTTCCCCGGCGGCTGTGATCTGGGCCCATGTCCTCCGCCTCTGAAAACCCCATCTCCATCCACTGTGTTCAATAGCTCATCAACTCCTTCCGCACCAATCGATACAACGACCGCCTCAGTATTCAAAAATCCCGCGGCTAGACGGACTGTTTTGACTGTTTTGAGCTCAAATCCACCTCCTTGCAGTTTCTTATTCTCATGATCCACGTGATAGATCTTACCAGCGGCTCGCGCGCTTAGATTTTTGTCATTTTGCATAGCTTGAAGGGCTAATATTACTTGGCTTTCATCATGTTTCTGGGGCATCTTCGGTTGTGGTGATATTTGTGGTTGAAGTCAGAAGTCGCGCCGGAGCGATTTTGTGACATTCGCATGTGGGGTACGTTATTATTATTATCATTATTTAATCAGGTTTGTTGTCTATACCGAGCCCTAGAGCTATGACAGACCGTTATTCATGGACTTGAGCCCAGCAGCTATTCTACAGTCTCTTGTCCCTATAAATTCCCGAGGCAGCACCCCTCTTCTATAGTCTTTCTGATCCTTTCCTTAGCCCAGACCACCTTCTGCGCAGGGCTTTCGAGCAGAGTGCTCTCCTTTTGTTTCGGAACAGGGTGGTGTGGCCTAAGCTGAGATTCAACTTAGCCTACCCTCCCTGCTACCATATTAACTAATTACTAAAGGAGTCGGAAGAATAGGCCCTTAAATTACTGACTATTCCTACCACATTTAGTTTCTATGTAACTATGGGATTTCCTTCCTCCCTACACTGCTTGATGCGCTTACATTAGTCATGCATGCCTGGACAGAACAGAAGAATCAAAAATATACAAGCGATACCATGCCGGTTTCAATAGGTGATGATTAGTTAAAGATCTGTCGCTGTTCACTGAGCCATAGTATGTTCTATTCATAGAAGCTGACAACCTGGACTAATGATTTTATTTGCTCCGTCATCCTCCGCCTCAAACCCAACCGAATCATCATCAAGGGCGCTTTTTCTGTCATTAAATATCCTTCTAATTGATTCCTTAATCAGAAGACCCAAGAGAGTTTTGTTCTCTTTGTCACTGTTGATAACTTTGGCTCTGAGCTGCTCCTCCTTCTGGTCTAATTCTTCTTGTTGGAGCTGCACGGCTCTAAGCTCATGTGTATGATTATCTTCAAGAGCATTCTTGTTCAGCTCCATTGCCTGGATCTTGTTCTGTATGTCGGTGTGAAGGTCTTCCAATTTTGATGTGCGTAAAGGATCTTGCAAAGCTTCTGCCAGTCTCTTAGCTGTGAGGACCAGCAAACTGATGCTGGTTGCTGTGATTGGCTGCCAGTGAATGGCTGTGTGTCGAATTTGACAAATTTTAGATAGGAGTGTGTCTAACTGTGAGCCTCTCAATTGCAAGGACTAGAGTGTCACTCGGGGCGGGCTGGGGCGGGCTTAGCCCAAAAGCCCGAAGCTGATGGCACTATACTATATTAGGTAACCCGGGAACGCACTAATCTAACTATGGCTAGTCAGCCCAGTATCTTTTGTATTCCTTTACATCAACATATCGACATGGCATAGAGTGATCGGTCGCAGGCCATATATATTGATATCTATCGATATCTATTGATTGATATATATAGAGGACACATAGAGCGATCCATATATACCGATATATACCGATATAGATAGACATAGATATAGATGATGTTGACATGGTATAGAACAATCCGTATGGCCTTGTATTGGGGTCAAACGGGCCATATTTGGGCATGCCCGAAAGTGTCACGGCGCTCTACTAGGATAATGGAACATCCAACTCATGGGTTCTACCTAGGTAGCTATCGACGAGAATAATCAACATGAAGAAGGAAGAAAGGAGGTGACGCTGTATTTAACAAGGAAGCAAACAACTGCATCTCACGTGACAGCCAGCCAACATGACCAGGCCGTCACAGAAAGCCCGCAGGGCGAGCCCTTTGGACCCAGACCCGTAACGGGCCAAGGACCCTTGACCCAAAGCCCAGCCCGTTGAGCTTTGGGGCGGGTTCGGGGCGGGTCTCCGGGTCGTCCGGTGACACTCTACCCTGGACGGCTTGCAGTGATGGCTGTGAGCTGGCAGAAGAAAAGGATCTGAATGTGCTGCCAGCCACAGTCAAATGTCATCTCAGTAGTAGTCAAGAGAACACGTGCAAACTCAGCAACATCTTCAATGTACATGTTCCTCTTTGGTCACTGGTCGAGCTCAAGGCTCTTCTCTTTGGCAATGATGGCAATGACCTAGACATTCATTGGTGGCTGTTCCTTCTTTGGTCAGAGCAGAGGGGAAATTATATACTCACATCTTGCACCTTGACAATTATATCTTTGCTCAGTCCTGACGCTGTCTCCTGTTTTAGAACAAGATGCCATGACTTCCAGAATGACTCAAGCAAGCTCTTGTATCTAATGCCTGGGCAGTGCCGACCATTCTTGCCATGACAGATGTCACACTGCCAGCCAAAAAATGCATACAGAAAACAGACTATCTCATCTGAGTCTGAGATCCATTGCAGTGCTGTACCGGGTCGACACCAATATACCGACAATATCTACCAGGAAGCCACTAGTGAGCTTTCAACATGATTTGATGACCAAGAGAGTTATCTACCTATTCCAGTACATGCGGGTCTCATCAAGTCTTTCCTGAGTGGTGTCGCTGTACCGCTTCTGTCGAAACTGAGAGACATTCAAGCTCTCTGCTTGGGCCAAATAGTGTTCAGGTGGCAGCTGGCCCTCATCATCGGAGATATCATTGTCGGTTTCATCTTCATCATCTGAATCCTCACTATCAAATTCCGGGTCGCTAATGGAGTCACTATCAGAGCCATTGTCTGAAAAGATTTCGGTCAGGTCAGAGCTGGCGTCGGTCTGATTCTCTTTGTCATCGGATCTGACTGGTCAGGAGTGAGGCGCCATGATTGACACAGCCTGCAGGAAACTGGTAAAAAAAAAGGAATTCTGGAGTAGAAGATAAAAAAGGTGAGAATAACAGCGGTTCTATGGATGAAGAGACCCCAAAGAATGGGAAGTGCTCCAAGAGATGCGCATAGGAGGAAGGATGGAAGCAGGGAAGGACACGGTCAGCACAATGGGATTTATAAATTCAAGAAAACATGATGGTCGAGGGGAGCCAAAACTGGCTACCCTTTGCAACTGCAGTGAAAGCGTTTTGATAGATGATGTTAACAAAATAGCAACAAAAGTCCCATTTGAGACTAGCGTCAAGAGGCCTGGCGTGGAGGGAAAGCCTGTGGCCGTGGGAATACGCTCACCTGACGCCAAGATGGGAGTTGGTTAGCAGGACTCGAAAAATGGCCGCCGAAGTAGCCCTTTTCGGCCGCCTGCTAACCGTCACATCAGTAAATCGAGTTTATTAAATGTTATATCAAGTCTATATATTTTTGCATATCACATCATACAAAGAAAACCCAGCACTTTTCCACCCTCATAGCTTAAGCGGAAACTTCTCCCTAATCCTCTGCCCATACCGGTTAAAGATAATAGGTGCCGGCAAAAACGCCAACGCAATAAATCCCAGCATCGAATTCCCCCAACCCAGCCCCAAACTGTCAAACATCTTCGGCCCCGCCAACGGCAACAGCGCCCCAAGCAACGACCTCGTCGCCGTCAACGTCGCATTCCCAGACGCCGCATGGGTCGGATAACAATCGATGATATACATCTGGATAGGCATGTAAATACCCATCATGCCCACACCGAACGGGAACATGCCGATAATGGGCACGATCCAGTGCACGTGTTTATCGGCTGTCCAGCCGTACCAGAAGAAACTGATGGGGAGGATGCAGGCGAAAATGATCATTGCGGGGAGGCGGAACTCGGGCTGGTATTTGTTGTTGTTGCGGGCAGTTAGGGACATGACGACTTTGTCGTTTGTGATTGCAACGGCGGCGAGGCCGGTCATGAAGCCGACTCCGATGCCTAGGTAGGCGAGGCCCGAGAGGCCCGTGGAGAAGCCGTAGTTCTCTTGGAAGACGGAGGAGATGGTTGTGAAGAATAGATAGAGAAGGCCGTAGATGAAGGCCATGTAGGTGGAGAGAAGGAAGACGATGGGGGATTTGAAGAAGAGGAGGACAGGGCGGCGCATGCCTTGGCGGAGGACGTTGGGGAGGGAGGCGGGTTCTTTGTCGGCTTCGTATGCGCTGCGGAGATCGGTGCGGCCGGTTTCTTTGGCTAGTTTGTCTGTTTTCCAGCGAAGAAGGACAGGGCCATAAGTCTCGCGGTTGAGACACTCGATGCCAAACGACAACACGGCACCGGCAATCAATAAGATCCAGAACACCCATCTCCATCCGATTTCCTCACCAATGAATCCACCACAGATCGGACCAACAACAGGCCCAATGAGCGGTCCCATAGCCCAGATAGACGTTGCCATTCCGCGCTTCTCAACCGGAAACAGGTCCGCGATGACACCCGCTCCGAGAGTAAGACACCCAACACCCCCCATACCAGCAAGGAATCGGAACACGATCAAGGAAGCGAGATTCGGGGCCAGGGCGCATCCGATTTGCCAAGCAACGAAGAACCAATTGGCACAGCTAAGCACGATTCGTCGGCCGTAGATTTCACTGAGGGGAGCGAGGAGTAGCGGGCCGAACTATCGCCCATATTAGCAGTCATTGTAAACAGAGCTGATAGAGGGAACTTACCGTATACCCCAGCAAGAAAATACTAACACTAAAAGCCAACAACGTCTGGTCACTCTCCCCAAACTCCGCCGCCATATAACCCACCGCCGGCGAGAACATACTCGACGCGAGCGGCGAGATTAGCGTCACCGAGCTGATAAGCGCCAACAAACTCCATTTCTTCGTTGACGAGAAGTTCTGCGGATTGGCAGGGTCGTCTTGTCCGTCCCAGCCCACGATGCCGCGGGAGAGGTCTGTTTCTGGAAAGAGAGGCTTATCCGGGGAGGACGGGGCTGCCTCTGTTGGCTGTGGCTGTTTCTCGGAGTCTTGCATTTTGTCAGCAAGGCTTGTCAATAAGAGTGAGAATGAGAGGAATGAGTACTCAAAAGTCAAGGGTTGGCGCTGAGTATAAATAAAGATCTCAATCGCTCTACTCCAGACCCGATAATCCAGGCGATAAATCATAATGCGTATCAGAAGTGCATAAAAGAGGCGTAAGCTGAGCATAAGGCTCTGCGATGATCCTTATACCACACATTTGTACATTAGAACCAGAATAAGCGTTCAGATAACTCCGGATAGACTTTCATCTCCATTGATGTTTGCGCTTACCGAAGTGACCGCTGATTCAGTGGTCCGCAATAGGAGCATAGCCGAGCCAATGAAAATGTGTGGTGTGAGCGGAGATGGAACCGCTGTGTCAGCGTTGGATTGGGGACCGCATTAGGAATAGTCAGCCCTACAGTCTGCAATTATCTATGCTTGAGCTATGATCTATATCCAATATTGATGGTCGGAATAGAGCTATCCGAGCTGGCAAGGCGGAGCTGGAATGTAGCATATAAACTTTATTCGGTGTTAAACATTCAACAATTGAGACAGCGTACATAGTGAGACACTCTAACATATGTATAGTATCTTACACGACATGGGTATTCACAGAGCAACAAGTTCGCCTCATCATGGAGCGCAGCATACAAGCGAGAGTAAATAAAGCATCACAAATAGAAAACATAAGAAGTGAAAAAGATGGAAGACAGCAGTGAACACTTGTCACACGCTTGGATTGGCCATAAGACACGTTCCGTCCAGCGGCATTAAGCATCAATCGTCCCATCAGACAAGAAACGAAGAAAAAAAAATTAAGTCGCTGGCAGTGAGCGAACGGGTATAACGATTGTCATTATGGACGTAGTTGTGGATTTTCAGGAATGGACTTGTGTGGATCCTCGCACTAAAGGACGTTCTGGGTTCCCGAAGGAGAGGTGGTCAATGGGGCTGACAGGGGACTCGGTTCCGCGCCTGATTGTGGGCCTGGTCCAACCGCATTGCTAGCACTGTTGCTTCGCTGCCGCTGATTGACAGGCATTTGGGGGCGCTGAAGACCCGGGGGTCCGTATGGGCCCGGGCTCATGGATCTTTGCAGCATCGGTCGCGGGGCCGAAAACTGTCCTGGCGACATGGGGCGCCGCGGGTATGGGATGGGCGGAGGAGGTCCAGCAGGAGGAGGGTGTGCCGGGGACATAGAACGAGCAGGCGACATGGGGCGCGCAGGCGATCTTGGTCGACCATCTTGAGGATAGAACCGGGGAGAGTGGCTAGGCATGACACGGCCGTTGGGACTCATAACTGGAGGGCCGCGAGGACCAGGAGGACCACCAGGAGGGGGACGAGGACGAGGCTTGACCGGGTGAGCAGAGAGACAGGATCGAGGAGCCACACCCTGCTGAGAACGATCGAGTCGGACACAGAGAGCCCAACCATCATCATATTCATGAAGCAATCGAACCAGTTGACCAACGCGGAGCCCCAATTCATCATCCATCGAAGGACTGAAATCCATTTGCACACGATGGACATTCAACGGACCAGGACCGGGATGAGGAGCCGCAGCCGCAGCAGCAACGGGTGCGATAGCAGGAGCCGCAGCGGGCGCATTGGACGAAGGATTGGCTTCAGAAGTGAGAGGCCGACCAGCATACGTGGAAGCAGTGTCCGGGGCGGGCTGCGCTGATCTTTCGGCACTTTCAGCGATTGGCGGAGCGGGCAATTCCTTTTCGCTCTTGATATTAGAGGTGGCAGCAGCAACACCAGCGGCGGCGACAGCTCCTTCAGCAGCAGTATCAACAGCAGGACCAGGAGCTACAGTGGCATCGGGTACAGTTTCGGGTGCTTCGGGAATCGATTTGACGGACAGACTGTGCGAACTTGCTGTATCGTCTGGAGACGGAGGCTCATTACGGATCTGGAACGGGTTCACTGGATCGCCAAATGGATCTCTGGGCCCAGTAGTGGTACTCGTAAGCGGCGTGTGAGGAGGGGACTCGTTACCACGCGAGGCAACGGCATTGGCCCCCGCGGCAGTACCAGCAGCGGTTACGGCTGTCAAGACGTCACTGTGTCCACCAAACGGAGCAAACTGAGTGATGGGTCGGACTTCCAGTTGGGGAGGTTCCGCTGGGGTCCGGGGCTGTTCTGGTTCTGGAGCCCGTGGGGAGACTGGCGGGAATGCGCCGTGGTTGCCAAACACCTTTTCATCCTCAGTCTCCTGCAGTTGCTCGGTCTTCTTCTTCTTGCGCATGAATAGGAAGATCAACCCTGCGATCAAGCCAACCGCGGCAATAACACCAATTGCGATTCCTGCCTTCGCACCACCGGAAATAGCGCCAGAGTTAGGTTCCGCAGATGTGGATGGCGAAGCAGATGATTGCTGGGTAGATGAAGAGCCGGCAGTTGCAGCTGCAATTTGGTTGTTAATATTGACGTTTGTAGCAGCCGTCTTCGTACCCTCCGAAGTAGCAGTTGAAAGAGTCGTCTGCGTCTGCGCATTGCCCGTATTGGTGGCCAAGGTCTGAGTAGCAGTCGGTCCGGTCTTCGTAGACTGCTCGTTGGTAGTGTGCGTCTCTTGCTGGGTGGTTTCCGTTTTTGCCTCCTCTGTCTGCGTTGTCTGCTCTGAAGACGAGGTTCGCGTAGCCTGGACAGCCGGTCCAACTCCCATAAGTCGTTGCGTCGTAGTCGATTGGCCGTCCGTCTGATACCCTCCAATCTCGCCTTCGAAATCAGCCGGCATTGTCACATACACCACATGCATACCTCCATCGCGCTTTCCGTGGTCTCGATGCGAATGTCTATGATGACCCATGGTGACTGTCGATGACTCAAGATCCGTATAGTCAGGTTAGACGACAAAGACCAATAACATAAGCTGATGATCAAAGCAATGATAGGGTTCGGAAATGCTCGTGAAAAATGAAAGGACTGCTGAGGTTCTGTAGAGATCCGGTTCTTTTCTCGTCTTTTTGAGAATATTCAAACCTCGTTTCAGGCAAAGGGACACCAGCGCGTCAGAAAGAATGTGAGAATAAAAGAATGGACACTACCAGAGGGACTATCTGGCAGTATATCGGAGGTCGCTCGTCGAGCCAGTCGACTGAAAGAAGGACAACGAGCTTCCAGGCCGCGCAAAGATGACAAAGTCAAGGAATGAAAGTAAAGAGAGAAAGCCACACGGTGGAACTCCCGAGGGAGAGGGAAAAGAACGACGATAGTATGGAACGAGGGAATGGGAGAGAAGAGAGAAAAAGAAGGGGAGAGAGAGAAAGAGAAGCTGGAATGAAGGACTGACTGTCGCTTGTTTGGGAAATGAGACGGGGTTGGCCAATCAGGGCTTGTATTGGGCCGTACTTAATACTAAAACACTAGCCTTATATGGCCAAGTGTACACTGGGTCTCCTCGTTCTGATGCTCTGATTGGCTATTATTGTATCGTTCCTGGTATCATGACGGTAATGCCTGGCACCACTGCTCAATCCATGGTACCATACCATACCATACCAAACTTGCCCAGAAATGCCAACGTCTGGAACGAACTCCTTTTTCTTATTTTGACTCCTTTTTAGTCATTTACTAGTTGGTTAGAAGAACTACTTCAGAGTCCAATGAAAGGCTTAAGACGAGAACATTACATTCCCAGGCAGGCCGGCAACTTCGCATCGACCAGAGACCCATTTCCACCGCATGGGCCAGCTCGTGGGGGGTCCTCGGGGGGGTCCTCGCATTGTCCCCAGTACAGCACGGGCTCTGTCGGAAAGTCACGTCGCCGGAGATGTGCCGTAGGGCAGATGCGATTGGTCGAATACCGCAGGAAAAGGGTTTGCATAATGTTATGCATCTGCAGGGACGGAGAGAAAACCACATAGGGATAAGATGCCAACGTCCTTAAGATTGCGATGTCCTGCATCGGGTTGTCGGGTCCATATCTTAGTGCGTATCAGTTGGCCGTTGGCAATTGCGCATTGGCCGGTTGATCATTGAAATGTCAGACGGCGCGGAATTGTCGTCTAACCACCATCAAATACTCCTGTATTTTTAGCACAAGTACAAGCTCTTTGTACACGACGAGAGGCATGTTCAAGGGATGCGAATCGAGTCAGGGTCACTGGTTTTAAGCCTCAATCATTGTTTGGTGAGGAATGTGATCACAATCCAGGGGTCCGAAGAAGCTAAGCGACCTGAAACGCCGGAGACAGTTGTGGATACAGAATCCGCCTTCCTCAATGTCGGCTGTTTTTATGAACCTCTTAGTCTGATTCTATTTTATCAATTAGTCTCGGATGACGGTCTGCTTTTAAACTTTTTATCGACATCGGACCGAGCGTATAACCAGCCGTATTCCTACTTTCGCAGTTCCCACAACTACGAGACTGAGGATGAGAAATAAGGATGCGCTAGCGCCTACGAAATGTCAGGGTGTGCCTTAATCGGAGATAGAGTGGGCTCACGTACCTCTGCCGCCGAGTATCTCTGGCTGCTTTCATACCTTATCAATTTGCTCACCAGATCCCGGCCGTTGGAAGAAGCGCCTTTAAGGATATCGTCCCATGAATCGCCGGAATATTTATAAAATTCAATCTTACTCCAATCTGGCAATATCCGTGTTTCCTATTGGCTGTCAATAAACATATTATGGGATTCTCACGCGAGTCAGGTATACATACCGGCCAAACCTCCTCGTCTGGAGTTCCAAGAGTCATGAAAATGGACTGAATAAGAGACAAGTCGCTTCCCACAGGCCCCGAATCAAACAATTGCTTATGGCCTACAGCCACAGCCTCTGCAACAACACAACCTGCAGCCCATAAATCGAGAGCAATTCCGTACCCCTTGAAACCAAACAAAATTTCCGGGGCTCGATAACATGTGGTGCCTACGTCGGTGATTTTCTGGTCATCAGGTTCAGACCCCTTGTCTTCTCGCTTCCACGCAATTCCAAAATCTGCCAGACGTGCCGGTCCATCGGGAGAGTCCAGTAAAATGTTGGATGGTTTGATATCACGATGGATAATACCCAGTTTGTGGAGGTGCGCCAATGCACTGAACAGGTCGCGTAAATGAGACCGGATTTGCGATGCCGTCAGCATGTCACGACGAAGCAGTTGCTCAAAGTCATGTTTCATGAAAGGGAACACTAAAATGAGTCGTCCTCCTTCGAAATTGAATGTCTCCATAAGAGTAATCACATGTAGGCTAGCAGCTGCTCGCAACAGTCGGACTTCGCGCTCAACGTCGTGAGGTGCCGTCAACATATGAGGTGTGGTCACTTTCACCGCCACCAGGGCCCCATCCTCCCGTTTAGATTTATAGATGGTCGAATGCAGTCCATCGAAATGAGGAAAACAGGATTTGTAATGGCCGATTGTCTGACCACCTTCCCAGAGTTCATCTTCCTGTTTATGCGGGCTACTGATAATAGGCGCTACCGATTCTTTGGCTTCAGCAGTGTCGATGGCTTCCTGACACATCCGGTCATAGTCTTCCTATATCTAATCAACAAATGATTGGACTCCTCGGGTAAAGGCGAACGGACCTTGGACGTGGCTTGCGCATAAGCTTCACTCTCAAACCTTTTGGCTTGAGACTGGGCCTCTACAAATGCTGCTGAGGACGAGGCTCGCTGATATGCAGTAGTACTAGAACACTTTAGCAGTTACTCGATTAAATATAGCGTCGGTCACCGCTGACTTACAGAGACTGGATGGCCGTCAGTCGGTCCGTGAAGCCCAGGACCTTTTTCCAATCAGCCATTCTTTAGTGATGAATCAGTAATCAACTCTCCGATGCAATACGAGAGTACCTGAATCAAACAAGCACAGTTGCATCCTCTTTGACAGTCAGGTGACATGACACCGTCAGGTAAGCTCACCTGCCGGATGTGGACTAGCGCCGGCGTCACGCGTTGTTCCGGGCAGCACCTCCGCCGTCGTCATCATCTCCCAAGTCTCTCTTTCTCTCGCTTTCTCTTTCGGGGTCGCTCGTTGATGCCGGTTTATCGCTGTGTTTATTGTTATTATTAATTGCTCCTGTATTATGCGCATCGTGGTTTGTTCTGCTTGTATCAATTATCTATGAGCAGTTATTATGGAGCTTTCACGGCAGGAGTATCCAGCCTTGCTGGTATGGCCCCCAAGTCCCTTTTACACTTCATTCAATGACTGACCATGATTCCTTTGTTTCTCTATTTCTAGGCCTCTTTACAGCCCAGCCAAGCGACTGCCGTGCTCAATGATCGCGTTCGTCTAATTACCAAGGTCAACGCAGACGTCGCGGATTGGCTTCAGGTGCGCTTCTTTGTCTTGGCTCCGCCATACCCGATTTAAACGACTCGAGAACCATCGGAACTAACGGGTTCAATTCTGGCGACAGGAACGACGACGAGTGGAGGAAGCATATGCTCAGGGTTTGCGAAAACTTGCGAGTCGGCCACAACTGGAAAATGGTGCTGCGCTCGGGTAGGTCGGAACGTCGCTGGAACATGTGTCTACCGATGATACTGATGGTGCTTGCGTAAAACAGGATATTTCAGCTGCCCTGGCAGCGCATTATCAACTCGACTGAAGCGGTCGCTGCGTCACACGAGACCCTCGCGCAGAAAATCGATGAGGATGTTGAGCGTCCACTGAGAGATTATGGCAATAAAAATCGTGATTTGGCATCGATGCCCGTCGTCCAAAGTGACCTAGCAGGGTTGGCGAAGAATATGGAAACAGCTCAGAAAAAGTTGGAGAAGGCCAAGGAGAAGGGCCCGAAAGGGGCGGATAAATTGGCTAGTGCGATTCATGCGGCCGAGGAGGTCACCCAGCAATGGCAGTCAAGGGCTCCGTTTGTCTTCGAACAGTTGCAGGCTGTCGATGAGGGTCGACTGAATCATCTCCGGGATGTTCTCACCCAGCTCGGAACGCACGAGACGGATCAGGTCGAGCGTTGTCGCGAGGTGGCTGAGAGTTGTCTGAACGCCCTGCTCAACGTCGAAACTGCCGATGAGATTAAAACATTTGCGGCAAAGGTCAACGGAGGAAGGCCCGTGATTGCTAGAAGGCAGGAAATGTCCCCTAGCGCTACACCAACGCCCGCTGCAGCCCCGCCTCCTATTCACGATGATGTTGCAAGTCAACACTCGGAGACACCGGCTCCTACTCCTAAAGTTGCACCCCCTGGTAAGACAGCAAACATTTCCTTTAAGTTAGCATTGAATGGAGACTCATTTTGCTTTCCCCATAGTACCCGAACCCCGACATCCTCTAGGCGGTCTGAAGCGACTCGGTACCGTCATGAACAGCAGAAGGAAGAGTATCGCACAACCTGTGGGCGGCTCCTTCTTTTCAGACAAGAAGAACCGCAGTCCGTTTGCCTCGTTCAAGCGTGGAGACTCGCGTGATATGCAGATACCCGAATCACCGCCTCCTGGTGCAGACCGCCCAGGCACTGGTCAGGATAGCTTCGGTGAACCTGCACGCGAGTCTCAGGACCGTGAAGCCCTTGGAGTAGGGACGCCACCTAGTACGGAGCCTCATCCTAGCGCCATTGCTACAAATGGTGCGGCACCCCCAGAGGCGCAAGTTGCACCATCTTTGGGTGCAGGGATCTTCACCAATGAGGTACGCCGGGCACCATGAAGCTGAAAGGGTTCAGAAACTAAGCTAACTGGTCAACTAGACACGTGTGGACTCGGAAGGCTTCACGGAACGGCCGCAAAGTATTGATGAGATCACGCGAGCTCAGAGAGAAGCAGCCAGGTATTTCCACCCATTCTTAGCTGTGTTTACAACTTATGCTAATGAAAAAACGATACAGTCTGGAAGAGCAAGGCATGAACCTAACGATTCGAGAGCAGCCAATCTTCGAAGATGAGAGTCAGGCAAAACAGGCGATGGATGATATGGCCAATACTCTTAGGATGGTGGGTTGTATGAACTCGATACGGTCGTACATTGCTGACTTTTGCAGCGTGCTCAGCATTCAGGTGTCAGGCGTAATGCAGGTACTATCCGTGGTCGCCGCGACGTCCGGAACACAGTCTTCGTTCCAAACTCGCCTGTACCGGGCCAGGATTCCTCGCTCCCCGCGGGTTTCAATGCACCTATTCCAACATCCCCGACATTGTCGGCGAGACACATGACTTCTCCTAGTAATGCCACGGAGGACAATGCCATGTCCGATACTACTTCTATTCGCTCAGGCCACACCGTGACTGGACCCCCAGTACACCAGGACTTGCACGAGCCTGGTCTTAATGCATCCATCATTGAGACTGTTAGCGCATGGTTCTCTGAGGGGGTAGTGACCAAATCCTTCGTTGTTGGAGAGCTCGCCTTGGCTTACAACCAACAACCTGAAACAACCTTGAGCAGCATCCGAGTTCGCCTGAATAACTTCCAAGTCTTGGAGAAGGTCGCAGCAAACCCTCATTTCGTTACTGAACAGAGGGACACGGTACAGACGGAGGAGAAGCGGGGCGAGTACAACATTGCTCTTCCAAGCATTTCCCGTCCGTCACCAACGGTGGGTTTCAAGTACCAAATCCATATGGATCCTTCCAATTCCTCGGCATACTGCCCTATTATCTTCAAACCGGCCTGGAACATCGAGGAGTTTCAAGCAAGCGTGATCCTATTCTATTCCGTGAACCCAGCATTCGCCTCTTCCATGCCCGTGGATTCGGTCATTGTCAAGAACCTCCTTCTAACGGTGAACCTCGACACAACTCCCGAGGAGACCCGTGAAGTCGCCCACGCTACCAACGCCGTCATGTATCCCAACCAAGGGGCCACGTTCCGTCGCAAGCAATCTGCAGTAACCTGGAAGATCCCAGAGCTGGAGGTCAAGACTGGAACGGATGGTAAATTCTTGGTTCGCTTCTCCACGTCCAGCAGCTGGCCTAAGCAGGGTAAAGTCGAGGCCAAGTTCGACGTTCGCACGACTGACGCCAGCGGGAGATTGGGTATCAGCGCTGCTTCGGACAATGTAGAAGCTAAGGAGGCTGATCCTTTTGCTGACGAGGATGCGGAGCCCCAGGCTTCGATTACTTGGAATGAGGTTCCTACAGCTCGCAAGCTAGTAGCAGGGAAGTATGTGTCGTCGTGAGCTACCTTGAAAACCGATTGCGGGCGCTTCATGGACATCTGCATACCTCTTGGTCCTACTTGTTTATGTCAAAGCCAACAGCCATTTGGCTAATATTGTTAACAACCTGTTTATATCCCATATTGTTTTTTTTTTTTTTCTTTCTCTATTCTCCGACCATTGTCTATTCTCCATTCTTGTGCAAATTGTTTCCCTTTCATTTGTTTCTCTCCTGGCCCTGAACATGCTTCTTATTCAACTGCCGACGTTCGCTACTATTCCCTCCCCCCCTCCCCCCCCTTTTTTTTTTTTTTTCTTTCTGTCATCGTAATTTCTGAGTCTGCCCTGGTGCCAGGATACAGGACAGGACAGGATAGTGCTTTTGAGATTTTTGAAGTGTTGTAAATATCCCAAGTCTGTTTATTTTGCCTGAATACCTCATACATATTGCGGTGTGACTCGTCAAATATCTCTATCTAATAATAGGCTATTCTTATGTTCGATTGAATATAGATACTAATTGAAACTATATTTCTTGGGCCGTCGCATAGTTGACATTGATGAAAAACCAAAAAGCAAAAAAAAGCCCACAGCGCCAACATGCAAACATACAAGTACATGTACGAACTCAAAACCCAAAACTATCCAACAGCGAATTCGCATCCGGTTCCGTAAATGTCGTTGGTGGCGGTTTCGGCTTCTTCTCCGCCTTCTTCTCACCCTCACTCTGAACAGGAATAGGCAAATCTGCAACAACCAAACTACTCCTCCTCCTCAGCATCCCCCTGAAATCAACCCCGTCCTCACCTAACACTGCCTCCACATTGTTAGCGGCCTTCGGCTCCGGCAACCCCTTCAAAAACTCCCAGTGTCTGATAAGATCGAGCGCTAGCAAGTCGCAGCCCATACGGTCGTATAGGCGTGCTGTGCGCAGGATGAAGGTCCATTCTGTGAGAGGGGGAATCTGGGAGGCGCCGCGGAGGGTTTGCAGGGTTTTGGCGCGGAGGTATGTGTAAAGGAGGATTAAAGCGGGGTCGTTGGTTAAGTAGGATTTTGCGTGGAGGGGGATTGTTGTGGCTGCCTTTGTGGTTGTAGTTTGGGGGAATGAGGAGGGGGGTGGGGTTAGGAGGGATTCAATGGGGGACTATCGTTTTGTATTATTAGATATGTGTGCTTTGGGGGGAGGACGGAGGGTGCTTACGAGTAAAGAGCGAACGGCCATGTCCCGGCGCCCTAGCATCCAGAATGCCCACGATGCCATCCAGCGGTTACCGTCAGATGCAGCTTCGGGTAGGACCCTTTGTTCTAGGATTTCTTTCAGGACCGGCCCATCGTCTCCTTCATATACTCGCGTGATAGCAATCGCAAGCTGAAGGTCGCCGATCTGGTTTATACAGACATGTGCTGCGTCGCGTAGATGGTCTGCGAGAATAAACCATGCCGCGGCGTATTCTACGGTCATCAGCCATCACTTTCATTTAAGATCCAAGAAAAGAGAGACGAACCAAATCTCCGCCTTCCAAGTAACGCGTATGCATTCTTGAGTGCTGATGTCTTCCAGCGTGCTTCTCGGAAGTCGTTCGCGAGGAGTCTTTGTGTTGCACCTTGTTCGCGGTTCCAACTTGCCATGCGCCAGAGACCTTGGAGGATGTTCTTTTTTCGGAGGGCGAGGTAGTACAGTGAGCAGTCGATGGGGTTCTTTTCTTCTGTTTTTGTGTATTCGTTTCGGGCGATGATTTCGAGTTGTGCTCGCTGTATACGTTATTAACACCGACCGTTATACATACCGGGGGTCAGGGACACTTACCATAGCATTCGAATCAGACAACCACATAAATATCCCACTCTCCCTAGCAGAAGCCCATGTCATCTTACTATTGAACTGTCTTGACACAAGGTCCGACAAAATATCATGACTTTCACTATGGAAAGCCCACACAATCTCTCTCCACGAAACAGTATCATTATTCGCAACACCTTGGGCTTTCCGCAACATATGCTGCCGGAAGAAAAGTAGATAGCGGGCGGCGTTATCGTCCATTGAGCGTCGTTGCTTTTCAACTGTTGCAACGCACTCGATTGTATTGACAAGACGGAATTGTTCTTGGCTTGAGAGTTGTGGGAGGGCGATGCGAGATAGTGTCTCGTTGAGTGTTGCGGCGGCGTTTTCGTCGATCACGGATGATTCTTCTTCGAGGGTGAAGTCTGCGAGCGAGGAGTGTAGTTCCTTGAAGGATGCTTTTTGTGGCGCCTGTTCCGTGTTAGCTCCCTTGATCGGGTTGATTGAAGAGGTGCGACTTACAGCTTGATCCACATAAAAATCCTCTAACGGCATCTCCAAAAAGCTATCAATACGATCTCCCTCCGTATAAAACTTCAACTTCCGATGAAGCGTCGTCAAAATCCTATGGACCAGATTCATCTTCCCACCAAGAATACACTGTGCCAGAAACTGAGGATGAAAAACAGGCAACGGCCCATTCAACCGACTCACGACCTCAAACATATCCACATGCGACGAGCCATGTGATGGAATCCGCAGCTCAGAAACTAGACGATCACCAACATCCACTTCCTTGTCGTAGACGAAGAGCTGGTTCCCAGCACCGACGACTAGATTCCCGTTGCTGAGCCAGCAGGAATCACCAATTGGGTGAGGCGTGAGGTCTCGAATCCAGATCTCGCGAACTTGTGTCCAGGAGGGACGGGCATCTAGGTAATCGTAGCGGAGTTGAGATAGTAGAATGACCTTGTGAGGGAATCCAACGGCTAAGATCGACTGCATGTCCGGTGTAGATGTCCAGTCGAGATCGCGGATGATGTCTTGTTGGGAGAAGTTTTCTTCATACTCCAGTTGAGCGGCGCTGGTATCCCATATTGTCAAGCGAGTGCGGTCCTCATCCACGAGCGCAGCTTTTCTGATGGAACTTCCACTGGCAAAGGAGGGGTTCGTAATGCCTGTTTCCACGGTTGATGTTAAAAGCCAGTCGATTTGGCTGTTTTCCTTGTCGACCTTGGCGGTCCAGGTCCGGATGGTTCCTGTTTTGGTATATGAAAGTGCTATATCAGGAGAAAAGACATCCAAGGACCCAGGCATCTTGGCTTCTTTCCCGGCAGGGTCGACGGGTAATATATAAAAGATGTCCTCCTTGGGACCAAGGCTGAACGTGCAGAACTGCCGTAAATGAGATTGCTGAGTGTAACCATTGCCATTCGTTTGGCTTTCCCCAGTCGGGAGACGAATTTCCCATGCAACGCCGTTCATATCAGTTCCAATAGTCGCTACGTAGGTGATCCCGGCATCCTTCTCTGCAGAAGGAATATGAAGGACACACAACGGCTTGCTTGAGAGTTCAAACGTCTCGAGTTGGAGCTGCTCAGCGTAAAACGACCGAATATCCCACAGAGAAATGGCGTTGTGATGAAGATTAACCAAATAATCGCCATTCCTGATTATACAACTGCGATGAATGTGCTCCTTCGAAAAGAGCGAGCTCTGTCGGATAAGAGTCGAACCCGAGCCTCGCCGCCTCTGTTTCCAAACCAAGGCATGACTGTCATTTGTACGCGAAACAAGAGTATCTCCAACTGCATTGCGGACAATCTTCTTGACCGGCCCGTCATGTCCACCCCAAGATCCTTCCTGAAAGATGCGGTTTTTGCGCGGCGCTGGGTCGAACAGGACGTCGACTTGAGAGTCGAACCACTCGATTCTTCCGTCAAAATGGTGCACAAGGATACTGACAGAATCAACAGATGCTTCACTCTGGAACGCACAGAGCTGAGTATAGTCTTCCTCCGCAGAAACACCGGACATGAACGAGAAGTTCAACCCCTCTACATGTAGGATATTGAAAGCCTTTGATTCGGGAGGAGTCTTGGAGCCCACATCCTCCAATGCCCAAGCAGACATATGACCCTGTCCATCAATCACAACACATATCTCCGGAAACTTGTTAGCAACTTCAATAATGTGCTCCAACGCATGATTCCCCTTGTTCCCCGTTCCCCTTTGAACAGCCCGTTCCGTAGCAACGCAAAAGTCCCGGCTATCCAACACGAACCCGTATCTTCGCATCGCTCTCGCATCATTCGTATCTCTCGGCTGAACAGAAGCCTCCATGTCGATCTGCGTCCATAGCTGCAGCGCCGACGAGGCAACATGCTCCGTCGCAGTCCACACTCTAATCTTCTTATCCGCACATAAAGTATACAAAACATTGTCCACCGACTGTTCCCGATGATACGGTTTGCGCCAGTGTATCCCCGTAATGATCGATGGGTGCGCGAGATAAAAGACGTCGAAGCGGGCATCGTCCGCGCCAAAGGCAAGCCGTCGCCATACTTTGACTATTCGATCGTAGACACCCGTTGTAACCACTAATGTCGCATCGGGGGAGAATTGTGCGAATTTCACGGGATTGGCGAGTTTCTGTTTCCAGACGAGTCGCGGGGCGTCGTTTAAGAACCAGAGGGTGAGGTGGGAGTTTCCGAGGAGGAGCTCGTCGGGAGAACCCCACGATAGTGTCCGGATTGTCTCGTCATCATTTTCGCAGCGGAATGTATGGGCGAGCGACCACTGTAGTGTATACCATCCATCAGTACCTTGTCTCCATATCTCCCTCGAGACCCATGCGCCGCGACGCGCTTTCAGTGACAAAAACGCACCTTCAATGCCTCATGTTGTATCCCATATGGCTGATAGATAAACACATCCGGCCCTCCACAAACCGCGATCTTCCCCGAAGTCTCATCAATAGTAACCGCCTCAAGTGTTTCGGTGTCGTCAACGTAGATCGTCTGTAGGAGCTTCTGCGGGCCGCCGAGGATCACCAGTGCATGGCCGGAGATGTAGGCCTAACACCGGTATAATATTAGCTAGGATTCTTTTTCTAGGGTTGTAAAGGAGTAACATACAGCAATGCGAAGGCCGTCCCACAGCGCCGTGCTGAACGACTGGAGCTTCGCTGGGGGTCTCCCCGGCAGAACCGCTCGCATAGAGGCGGTGGTCGGTGTGAACGGAGCTGCGTGCGCTCAGGGAGAGGGGAGGAGCATTGCAGGTGGTTTAAATAGGTATAGTGGGTTGAATTGTGAATGTAAGTAGTAAATAGTAAGTGGCTGTCGAAGTCGTGGATTGGAGAATACAAGTAGACGAGTCAAGCTGAGCCGCGGAGGTGACGATGAGTGTCCGCTATATAGCTCCACCGAGTATTGGCAGGCAGAGACTATTATAGTTGGGTATGAATACACCTGTGATCTTTCGATAGTCTTAAATATTGATAAAGAGTTGATAAAGAGTTGATAAAGAGTTACTATAGTAATTGCGGTCACTTCATTCATAGCTAATGTCTATCCCCAGCGTCATCAACGCCGCTCAATGCTCCCAGTGTCCCTTCCTATGTATATCCAAAAGAACAAGTACATATCCATTTAAACATGACGAAAACAATGCCGACTATACACCATCCAATGCCAATAATAAAGATACAAAGGGTATAACAAATACAGATTCCAGAATAAAACCAACCCGAAAAAAAGAAGTCAGAAAGAGTCAATCATATACAACGATACCGTAGAAAATCAGATCCACAAGAAACAAAATGAATGAAGGCCGTCAAGACGTAGTCCGCCGATTTCCAGACCTCTTCCCCTCCGAAGGCGACGTAGGTTCCTCATCAACAAATCTTACACTTGTACCCAGTGCACTCCCCCGACCATTCCGTCGTCTATTTGAAGCACTCTTCGCAGCCATGCCTTCAGCCCGAAGCACACGACCAGCAAACGGCGTGTACAATGGTGTCGCGGGGGTCGTTGAAGCTTGCGCCAGGACTCTTGCCCGTGCAGCACGTTTAGATGGCGATGTCATGTAGTTGGGAGTCGCTAATGGACTAGCAGACGGGTCGGGGCCAAGATCGGGACCCTGGGACTGCGTGGCAAATTCACTCATCTTAAATGGTGTTTCGACTGGATACCAGGGGTCAAAGAGCGAGCGACCAGATCGAGGACCTGTTGTGCCGTCGAAGCTTCGTCCGGGTTTTCCGGGTGTTACGAGAGGCGCGAAAGAATCTCGTTCCTCGAGCTTGGTGCGTGTTTTGTCGATCCAGTGGCGGAACATGCCTCTCCCATGCTTTCTTGTATTTCGCTCGCGCAGTGAGTCGGCTGTTTCGGACGAGCTATTGATCTGGAATATGCGGAGACTAAGTTTGCGAAGAGAAGCGTTGGCCTGACCGAGGATATGCACACGGTACATTCCAGCGGCCTGTAGTTCCAGATCGTGATTCTCGAGATAAAGCTCAGTCCAGCGCATCAGCTGACCATACGCAGCTTGTCGGGCATAGTGCATCTCGGCTTCGTGACAATCTTGGACACGCTTCGAAGCCTGGTCATGCCATAGACCGAACAACCCGGATGCAATACTCAAGGATTTGTTTCGATGGAACTCGAATGCTTGCCGCTCCAGATCAGCCACCTGGCCAGCCCACGACTGCCAGTTGTCCAAAGCACGTGTAGCTATTTTCATCTTCACTTTTCTTCGGAACCAGGCATATGACTCCTGACGCCGTCGTTTGGCCGACTGCACCGTAGCAGTATGCCAGTGTTTTATTGTCTTAGTCGCTAGGAAATAAAAACGAGCGTCTTTCGATCGTGCTTCGAGCCTCGCGACATTCTGCTGTTTTGATCGCCATGCAATGAGGGATTCTTGCTGAAGTCGTGGCGCATAGAACTCAAATGAAGCATATTCCCGTTGTCGCTGGAGTGCAAGCCGATCGCGCCAAGTATTGAATTTCGACCGAAGCAGTTCCTCGCTGCGGTAGTCTTCATGGATATCTGCATGATGGAGCAGCCGAGAGTACGTCCCGCGAATACTGGCAACAAAGGTTGAGAATGTGTCGCGTTTGATTCGTTGGTCTCGAATTCGCTGCATGAGGCTGAACCGCTCTGCTAGGATCCATTTGTACATTGTTTCCATCTTCAAGCGTTCGTCGATTCGTGCACTGAGGGCTTGACAGCGGAGTTGGTCATTCCATTCCGTCCATGAGTTTCGCATGATCCTTTGCCTGTCCATTTCTCTCGCCTGCTTGCCCATTTGAGCACGCTGCACCCATTGCGTAAACCCCGATCGAAGAACTCGTTTGTCGACCATATCAGAAACACGGTAAGCAGCTGGAGCGAGGCAAGCTTGGATTTTCCACTCGCCAAACGTTTCTGTCAGAAGCTTGTGTCGCTGCATGGATACGGCTTCTTGCTCTGCACCAGCAATAGCCTTGGACCTTTGAGTTAACGTCTGCCATGCTGATCCAATAGCTAACCGTCTGTTTCGGATTTCGATCTCATGATTCCGTTCCCTGTTCGTACGGAAACTTCGCAACCAGCATAACAAGGAGCGCCTCTTGAGGCGATATTCGTACCATTGTGGCGCGCGTCGGTCGCAAAAGCCCCAGAACCATTGCCAGTAGACCCCTTTCTTCAAGTCTCTGTCATGGCTAACCGCGGCGGTCATTTCATTTTCCTTGATCTGCTGGATCCGTTTCCGCCACGTGCTGAATGGCTTGCGCATTGCAAACCGCTGGGCCTTTAGTTCGTTAACGGCAGTGATTTCCCTCCAAGCCTTGAAATATTTAATACTGAGAATGCGCCTACGCGCAGCAGAGGTTCGGGCGACCTCCTCAGAAGTCACTTGCGCCCAATGAGTAAAGGCTTTAGTGACCAGGAACAGATCACGCGCACGCCCAGCACGCTGCTCAAGGTGCTCATAGAATCGCTCCGTGCGAACCGCCTGTCGCTTATCCTGAATGATTCCGCGCCATTGTTCAAAGGCCTGACGGAGCAGTGTGGACCTGTCGCGGTTGGCAGCGACAATCTCCATATTGGCACTACCTTGCCGTTTCTGGATAGCCTTCTTTAGCCATTGTGTCAGAAGGCGGCGCTTTATGCCGCGTTCACGATACATATTGAAAGTCGAAGCATCCCGCAACAGATCCGAAAGGGAGGGTCGATACAGCATCTCAGGAGGAACATCCGGCTTTTCAATCGGTCCGCTTTCGTCGCCATGGAGAGAAACCGATTCGTCGTCACCATCTTCATCATCATCATCATTATCATCCTCACTCGAACTGCTAGAGCTCAACGACTTACGCGACCGACGTCGCGACAGCCTCTCAGAACGATCCTTTTGCACGGCAGATTTGGCCTGCGCTCCGACACTGACTTGAGTTTCGTCACCGGCATTATCTCTGGTGGGCTTCAACGAATCGAACCGACTTATCAACCGACGGCCAACATCTAGGAATTGTGCAATCAATTGAGTCCGGTCCGGCGAATCATGCTGTCTGATGTTCGGGGCAGGACGTTTCGGCGACAGTCTGGGCGAGGGTCCCGGAAACTCTGGCTTTCCAACCTCCAGTCGCGACAATGACGAGCGCGAGCTAGGGCGGTTCGCGATACTCCTCTGCGTAGGATCATCGCCAACATCGTACATCGAGTTAAACGACGCTCGTCTCCGTCGCGCCGGCTGCGTCGTGTCCTCATCCCTTTGAGGATAATCCCCATGGTTATAATCCATAGTCACAGTCCCGCTGTGACCACCATAAGCAGAACTTCGGTTATAGTATTCATTCGTCTCGGTTTCGTCGCCCAATTCAATCACTATCCCCATGTGCTGCAACAGATTCTCGAACTTGTCGAACAGTGTATCCCCCTTGATACCTTTACTGCCCATCTTGAACAGGAAGTGTAGGCAGACATGGCCTGGGTCAGCATCCACAGCATGTTCGTCAATGATCTCGTCGTACGCCGTGAATAAGGCCCGGAATGGCGTTTGATGGGCTTCGGGCTTGCCCTCGGCGCGGGTGATGATCTGATAGAGTAGGCCGACATCTGCAAGTATCCGTTGTTAGCCACGATGAATTAGAACCACGGGAAATTGAGAGCGCACCTTCGTCCGAGAGAGACGGAGTTTCATAGGACAGAGCTCTACGCTGACGGGGATTCGGAGGCATCGAAAAATCCGCGACCTAAGGCGCGTCCTTCGCAAATGTGTCATAGAGGCGGGAAACGAAATCATTCATTGCGCGGCGAGCAGGAAGTCCTCCAAACCAAATTGAAAAAAGTCGAGTATCGCAGCGGCTAGAGACTCCGCATGCGATGTTCTAAATGCCAATTGTCTGTCGAAGCAATCACTGCATTTGTTTGTTTTGGCGCGACCGGAATGCGGGAGGATCACGTGAGGTGATTTGCTGAGGTAATCCTCTGACGTTGATGGGAAATAGCTGTGGTTTCTCGTTACACTACTATGCTCATGTCGCAACAATGACTGCCCGGACAAGACCTATTGATAAGTTCGCTAAGGCTACGGCCCAGTGCTCTGTTGAGGTGAGTGGAAATTAAAATATATCTCATGGCCGTCAGTACTGATTCTGTCTAGGCGGCGGCATATGGCAAGTGCATTCTTGCCGATTATACCTCTGTGCACAAGGACATGTGTGCCAAAGAATTCCTGCAGCTGAAGGACTGTTATTTGGTATAAACTAGTATGCTTCGACCATGTAAGGACAACAGTTAACTGTCTACAGGCAGCGTCGAAAAAGAGCTAAGAGCAAGGGCTGGCAAGGGCTGTATATATTAAGCTACAAATGTGTCATGATATGCTACGCTGCGAGGGGAACCAGTAATAGAAGTCAATAACACGTAAAATTTTATCTAGTCCCTAGACTTGGAGTATCTGAATATATAACAAACAAAAACTTCACAGCTTCAGCAGTCTCAACAAGAATGTGGCTTTCTGCACCTCCTGCTCCTCCTGCAAAATCATGCCCTCTTCATCAGCACTGGGTGCCTTACCCTCCGCAGACGCGCACTTCTCTAGTGGCCGGCGTACAGCCTTGACAATGGCCTGGGACTGGCTCTCGAAGGCCTTGTCAATACCGACTTGGTCAGGGTCCGAGAGAACAGCATATTCCATCTTCACGTCATCAGTAGGGACCAGACCGGCCTTCTTACGGAGACGCTGGAGACGATTGATAATCTCACGACCCAAACCTTGCTCCGCGAGTTCTGGGTACAAGTTGGCGTCGAGGATGGTCAGGACATCAGCGTCCGCGTTCGGCTCCAAGCCCTGAGATGTAGCATCCTCCTTGACACCCCGCTTAACAACAAGGTCACCCTCCACGAGCTCAATGCCATCAACGAGGATCTTCTTCTCGTTCTGGAAACGCTTCACGTCTTCGCTGGTGAGCGAAGGCAGTGCCTTCTTCACTTTCTGGGCGTCCTTCTTCAACTTCTTACCCAAGGTGGGCCAGTCGGCAGTCACACTGTACTGGACGTTGTACTTCTCCTCATCAGACGACAAAACAAGGCCCTGGACGTTCAGTTCCTCGAGGACATAGGGCTCCAAGGACTTCACATCATCAAGGTACTGCTGGTCTTGGTGGATGACAGCCAGGGTCTTCAGAGGCGACTTGAGACCGATGGACCGGCGTTCACGAGACATACGACCCATCTCAATCACCTTCTGCATCCGTGCCACCCGTCTTTCAACAACCTCGTCGAAGAGCTCCTCCCGAACCTCGGGGAAAGGAAGGAAGTGAACGCTCCGGTCGTCTTCACCGCGAAGAGATCCAGGGATGTGAGGAAGGAGTTTCTGGTAGATGGTGTCGGCGATGAAGGGTGTGAACGGGGCAAGGCCTCGGACCAAAGTGAAGAGAACCTCAAAGAGGGTATGCAAAGCGTGCAGGGTGTCTTCAACGCCATTCTCACCCTTTAAACGCTTCCGGTTGAAACGGATGTACCAGTTGGTAGTGTTGTCAATCAACTCGAGCAACCGGGGGACGACCGTGTACAGACGGTAGCCTGCCATTTCCTCGTTGACAAACTTGAGAAGACTCTGGCAACTTGCCAAGATCCAGCGGTCCATGACGTTGGTGTTCGTTGCTCCCGCCTTAGGGTCAAAAACATAGTCGATGTCCTCAGCCTTCTTGATAAGAGCGACCTGACCCTCAAAGAACTTGTAACTGTTCCACAAAGGAAGCATGACCTTGGCGACAATCTCCTTGACACCAGATTCCTTGAAGCGGAGAGGTTCAGCACGGACAACAGGAGAGTTGATCATATATAATCGAAGAGAGTCCGAACCGTAACGCTTCATAATCAAGGAAGGGTCGGGATAGTTTTTCAATCTCTTCGACATTTTCTTACCGTCTTCAGCAAGGACAATTCCGTTCACGACACAGTTCTTGAACGGGAGTTTACCGAACAAATGAGTTCCCAGGACGGTCAAAGTATAGAACCAACCACGGGTCTGGTCCAAGCCTTCCGCGATGAAATCACCAGGGAAACCCTTCTCAAACTGCTCCTTGTTTTCGAATGGGTAGTGCTGAGACGCATACGGCATGCTTCCAGACTCAAACCAGCAGTCAAAAACCTCACTCACACGGCGAAGATCGCCCTTTCCTTGCTTGCTGGGGATGGTGATCTTGTCCACCTTGTCACGGTGGAGGTCGGTCAACTCTCCTTCGTACCCACTGAGCTCCTTGAGCTCCTCAGCACTGCCGATGGCAACAACCTCTTTGAAGTCCTCGCTGACCCACAATGGGAGAGGAGTACCCCAGAATCGATTTCGGGAAATGTTCCAATCTCGAGCATTCTGGATCCAGCTGGAGAATCGGCGGTCCTTAACAAATGAGGGCACCCAGTGGGATTCCTCGATGCCATTCAGCATGTCAGGGATGATAGGGGGGATCTTGACGAACCAAGAGGGCACGGCTCGGTAGATCAGAGGTGTGTCGGAGCGCCAGCAGAAGGGGTAGCTGTGAGTAATCTGGCTATCGACAATCAGTCGGCCAGCTGCCTTGAGATGCTTGATGATGTTCTTGTCAGCAGCCTTGACATGTTGGCCAACGAAGTCCCGGATCTCGGAGGTGTAGCAACCCTGTTCGTCGACAGGGTTTGGCGGGACCCGGTTTTCGTCAATAACGCCCGACTTAAGGGCAACATTGTAATCTTCTTCACCGAACGCAGGAGACTGGTGGACGATACCGGTACCATCAGCAGCAGTGACGTATTCGGCATTCAAGACACGGAAACCGTGATCCTTGAATTCCTCCCAGAAGTAGTCGAAGAGCGGCTCATACTTCCAGTCCTTCATGTCAGCTCCCTTGAAACGGTCGACAATCTTGAACTTGGCCTTCTTGGGGTCTTTGTAGAGAGTGCGGAGCAGGGTCTCGAGCAGAATATAGTGCTTTCCGGAAGCCTCGTCAAGGATCTTGATGTATTCGAAGTTGGGGTTCACAGCTAGACCAGTGTTGGAGGGCAAAGTCCACGGAGTTGTGGTCCAGGCAACCAAGCAAGTTTCGGGGTCGTCACGGAGAGGAAATGTAACAACCACGGCAGGGTCCTGAACGTCCTTGTAGTTTTGTTGAGCTTCGAAATTGCTCAGCGGAGTGTTGAGTGCGGTCGAGTAAGGCATGACACGGAAGCCCCGATAGACAAGGTTCTTGTCAAAAAGCTGCTTGAAAACCCACCACACGGATTCCATGAAGCCGGTATTCATGGTCTTTATTCACACACAAAGATCTCAAAGTTAGCCTCTTTCCCTCTCATCGCTTTCGCACGAACGTACTTTGTAGTCATTGTCAAAATCAATCCAACGACCGAGTCTCTCGATCGTCTCACGCCACTCAGAGGCATATCTCATGACAATGGCCCTGCATTCCTCGTTGTACTTCTCAATTCCAAGCTTCTCGACAGCCTCCAATCCCGACATGCCCAGCTTCTTGTCGATTTCATACTCAATTGGTACGCCGTGCGTATCCCAGCCGAATCGCCGCTCGACATAGTGACCTTTCATCGACCAGTATCGGGGGATAATATCCTTGATGGTCGAGGCTAGCAAGTGACCGTAGTGAGGAAGACCCGTTGCGAATGGGGGGCCATCGTAGAAGGTGTAGGGTTTGCGGCCCTCGGAGAGTTCAACCTGTCTGCGAAAGGCGTTGATTTCTCTCCACCGCTGGAGGACAATCTCCTCCTCAGCCGGAAAATCAACAGACATAGCGAATGTGTTGAAGAACTCGAGGCTGTCGTGGGTGGTTTTCCGAGGGGCTGCCGCGGGGTTCAAAAGATAAAAAAGTGGCTGATGACTCACCCCCGCCTTGGATTGCACCGCCTTCCGTTTTTGGAGCAGATCTATAGAGCTTCGTGTCGAGAGAGTAAAAGTTGAGGAATAGTTCAAATAACAATACTGGTATAAATATTACTCTATGGTTCATATGATATGAGTTGTAGCTTGTATACCTATGTGGTACAAAAAAGACCCGAAAATGCAGTCATAATCCCAATGAGTCATATATTTGCTACTCATCAAAGCCCTTAGTATTAGAATAGGAGTCACCTAACTCCCCCTTTAGCATTCTATTATAAAGCGGAAAGAGCTCTCTTTGCTCCTGGGTAATGCTCGCCACGGTATTTTCGTACTGTTCTTCAAGCCAAGGTTGCCCTGACCAGTCGATCCACTCGTCAAAAGTATTCTGGATCATATTTATATCATGGGTTGTATAAAAGTTACCTAGAGAGCGATTCCAGCGACACGCTGTCTATAATGCGATAAATACATGGGCTTCAATGGACAGTTACATGAAGTTGAATATTTGTAGATAATCGGGGGCTGGGGTATCCACCTGCGTCTTCTGTACTCTAGTCTGACATCGATCTCTATCTTCTAGGGACCATGATAACAGCGGTTTCAACGTACAATCACCCATCTATTCTATACATCTATTTATCATCGCCCTCCTCTTCGTCGTCGTCATCTTCATCCTCAGCCTCAGACACCTCCTGTCCGAGATCCTTGAGACGTTTCTAACAAAATCGTAAGCCAAACTGCTACAACACACATAACACGAAAAAAGAAAACTTACCTTATCCTGCTCCCTCTTTGCCTCCAAATCGCCAAACACAATCAGAAGATCTTCAAGTTCCGATTGCGCAGCCTTGCGCGCGTCTTCCTTCTCCTTGGCCTCCGACTTGGCCTTATCCAGCTCAGACTGCGAGGAGTTACTGGCCTCTTCTGCCTCCTTTATCTGGGAGTTTGCTTTCTCAAGCTGTGCCCGTAGGTCCTTGAGTTCTTGGACGTTCTTCTTTGCGTCTGCATCTGCATCTTCTCCCATCTGTTCTGCCTCCTTGAGTTGTGACTTCACTTTGTTGAGCTCTGAGTGTAGACTCTCGAATTCCTTGGCAGTCTTTTCGGCGTCAGCGTCGGCAATGCCTCCTTTCTGCTCGGCCTCCTTTATCTGGGTCTTTGCCTTATCTAGCTCAGCCCGTAGATCTTGGAGTTCCTTGGCAGTCTTTTCGGCGTCAGCGTCGGCAATGCCTCCCTTCTGTTCCGCCTCCGTTATCTGGGATTTCGCCTTGTCAAGCTCTGTGCGTAGGCTCTCAAGTTCCTTGGCGGTCTTCTTTGCATCAGCATTTGCTGAGCCTCCCTTCTTCTCTGCGTTCTTTACCTGGGATTTTGCTTGTTCAAGCTCTGCGCGTAGCTCCTTGAGCTCTTTAGCGTTCTTCTTTGCATCCGCATTTGCAGATTCGCTGTTCTGTGAGGCTTCTTCAACTTGCTTCTTCGCGTTGGCTTCTGCCTCCTCAGCCTTGCGCTCTGCTTCCTCAGCATGCTTCTCTAGCGCAGATAGTTTGGCAGAATACTCGTCATTGATGGCTTTGGTATCATTCATGGATTTATCCTTGGCCTTGTCAAGGTCGGTTTGTAATGAGTTGATCGTAGCTTTCTGATCTGCGACTTCCTTCTCGTGCTGCTTCTTGAGCGCTTCCATATGTGATTGAAGGTCCTGGATTGCTTTGTCCTTTTCGGCGAGACCAGTAGCATGCTGCTCTTTGACTTGGCCAGCGTCAAACTCCAGTTTTTCGATGGTACCTCTCAAGTCAGCAACCTCGCCTGCATGTTGCTCCTGGGCACTAACGAGGTTGGACTCTAGAGACTGAATGGTCTTTTGTAACTTAGCAACTTGACCAGCCTGTTCTCTGGCTTGGGAAAGATCAGCCCCCAAAGACTGGATTGTCTTCTGCAACCGATCCACTTCACCGGCCTGTTGTTCCCGGGATTGCGAAAGACCAGATTCCAGGGACTGGATGATCTTTTGCAAACGAGCCGATTCACCAGTCTGTTGTTCTTTGGATCTTATTAAGTCCGACTCAAGCAGATTGATGGTCTCCTGCAGTTCCGCGATCTCGGCTTCATACTGTTGGCCTCTCTTCTCGCGGTCTGCGGAGGTTTGTTTCAACTGGCTGTCCAGGGCCTGTAGCTGGTCACCATGCTGCTTGAAAAGTCCGTTCTTCGTCTGATTGTGTTGTTCTTCCAGCCTCCGTAGCTCTTGCTCGTGGTTCCGCTGTAGTGCCTCGTTTATTTGCTTGATCCGAGAAGTCTCCACTGAATTGGAATCCATCGCCTTCATGAGCTCGGATTGTTCTTGCTCGAGCTTCTGTTTCAGGCTGAATAGATCTGCTTCCAACTTTTGCACTGCCTGGTTTCGATCTTCCAACTCAGAACGCAGAGAGTCGACCATTTCTCGTGAGATTCCTCTTTGGACGCCGTTTGAGATAACAGAAATCTCCAGACCAGGCTCACGGTCGATCGCGCGGAGCAAGCGGCTAAAGTTATCTTTGAGGAAATCGATAAATGTCCGGTCAAAGAAGATGTCAGGCAGTCCTCCATCATGTTGTGTTGCTCCCACAATTTGCGGCAAGACTTCGAAATCGCGGACCAGCGGCGATTCTCTGAATCGGGTTATCTTGTCGATATACGGGTCTCTTCCCATCTGTTCCATCAACAGCTTGTGTAGCGTTTCCCGTGGAATCGGGGAGTCCTTTGAGGAAAATTCGTATATAATACCTAGCAGAATAGTAGAGAGGCCAGGCACAAGGACAGTCGAGACACTACGGAGCTTTGTTTCCTGCAGCAGAGTTTGGATGCTGCTACCTTCGCCTAGGAAATCGTTGACCACATCAGGGTCTTCAAAAAGCCAGCCGCATAGTAACATCAGATATCCCACCGATATCCTCTCGTCATCGCCTCGTTGCATGCCCGTAATCAAGTGGCCCACAATAGTCTGTACACAAGTGATAACCTCTTCGCCACTTTCGGCATCTCCCTCTGTCACTTTCATGGCAATTGATTTGGCCTCGGGATCCTCGAAAATCAAATGGAACATCAAAACGGAAGCCATCCAAGTCTGATACAGATCCGCATTGCCACGAGACTCTGGTGGAGTAAGCAGGACAGACAAGATGTTAGGGATTTCATCTTGACCGCTGAGGTGTCCATCGATTGCTCGTCGCAGAACGTGTTGTCGGATCCCACTGTGGTTGGCAAAGAAAGCTTTTATAC